>PITB01021972.1:0-28077 GCA_004024585.1 Paradoxurus hermaphroditus | reverse complement strand
GAACAACCCGTGAGCACAGAAACCCCTCGAAAGGAACCCATTTTTAACCAAAAGGCTGTGTAGTGAACCTGCGCCTTCTGGGCTGTGGTCGTGAATAACCAGAGCAGAACAATTTCTGAAGCTTTCCTTTTCACCCTTCTGGATTTGGATACTTCAATCCATAGGCGCCCTGTCCCATCCTGCCTCTGGTGCCCGGCACTGCCCCCATCTCTGGATCACCCAAACCTCCTGAAGTCTCCTGAGCAACTTCTCCTGAATGTGCGTCCACCACCACCGCCGTTTCCCCCCACTTCCGTTCCCACAACCGCCTCCCGACTCCTTCCAGACCCTTCCTCCTAGCTGCCCTTAGAATGAAGTCCGATCGGTTTCCCCTTCCGCCTGAAATCCTCTCTTCTGTTTTGGTTCCAACGTACTCCTCAGCCATATGCCTCTCCCTCTCCTCCTCCAACTCCACCTGGGGCCTCAGAACTCTCACCTCTACCCTGAGTGTCCTGCTTTGCCTGCCTCTAAGCCTTCACCTTTGCTGGGTCCTTCTGGGTTCAGTGTCTCTCCCTAAACACTCCTCCGGCTTCAAAGGGCCCTTCCCGAAGGAAGCCTCCCCAGACGGCCCCACCCTTCCCCCTGTTCCCAGCGAGGCCCCATCCCCTGTACACTTCTCTCCAAAGCAGGGATCTCCCTGGAGCCTGGGCTCTCCTAGGGGACTGTCCCAGCCCAAATTGCAGGTGTCCCCAAATGTCTGTGGATGAGGGGGGGGGAGGAGAGCACAGACAGTAGCTCCTCAGCAGGGGGGTTTCTCCTCTTTCCCCGCCTCACCTCCTCTGGGAAGGCACCCCACCCCAAACCCATGGCCTCCACCTGCTAAAGGTGAAGGTGAGTGGACTCTGCCGCCCCGTCTAGTGGAGGAACTGATAAGGAGCCTTGCGCCCACCGAAGTGCGGGCACAGCTGTACAAGTCCCGTCTGTGAGGAGCTTAGGCTGCACCCTGGGCCTCTGGGCCAGGGTCAAGGTCGGCAGGCCCTGAGGGTCAGGATGAGGGCCCAGAACCCCTGGGTTCTCCGCCTGCAGCTGGTCCTCGGGTCTGGATACACCAGTGCACTGGCTGGGCCTCAGTATCTCCTGCTGCGTGCCCCTGGCTGGGCAGGGGGGGTCCCCAGACTCCAGGCTGCGGGCTGCCCACTGTCGGGGTGGTTCACTTGGGGCTACCCCAGGGACTCCAAGGCCCGGGGTCATACCCTTGCTCCCTGTCTTCCCCGTTCCAGATCCAGGCACGCAAAGAATTGGTACGGGTCCTGCTGGGCTACGTGGAGCCGAACGACCAGGAAGATGGAGTCATCAGGAAGAGGGAGCCTGGGGGGGGGCAGAGGAGGCGCTCTCAGCGTGTACTCCCCACACCTTAGCAAGCACCGGGCAGGGACGGAGGACGTCGGGTACCCTGCCGAGCACCTGCCCCAAATGCAGCCCAGTCGCACCAAAGCGTGGGTGTCTGTTGGAGCCACCTTCCTCCGCGCCCTTGTTCCCTGAGCACTGTTTACTCCTAGTCTGTGAGGTGGGAATTCTATTTATTAATAGATAAATAATAGAGGAGGGGGATTGTATACAAACTAGAGTTCACTGGGGGCAACAGTGTCCTGTCCCGCTGGAAGTCCGGGACTCGAACTCACTACAGCATGCCCACCTTAGCCGGCTCTTCCCCTGAGGCTTCCCAGGGTTGGGGGTTGTGTGAGAAGGGCTGGGATTTGCGTTTCCTGGGCTGGCGTTGGGCTGGCCAGTTTCCTCCCAGGCCCCTGCTTTGCTGTTCCTTGAGTGACATCTTGTGGCCAAGGACAGGAACAAAACACTGGCTGACGAGGCTTCCCGGTGAAGGTCCCCCGGCAGGCCCCCTTTGGAGGAGGGGTCAGGGTGCCCAGGAGAGTGGGAGGCTCCTGGACACAGGAAGGACCAACCAGTCCCCCTTCCTCGGGCCTTTCACCAAACGCTTTATTGGGCCAGCCCTAGATGCACCCCGGGACTCCTTTGTGTCCCCCTCCACCACCACTAGACACACAGGTACACCATGGTCCTCCTTGCCCGCCCTGTGTGACAGCAAACAATAGCCATTCTACGGCATCTAGAAAGTGTTTCTGTAGCAAGGTTATTATTCCCATTTCACAGATGAGGCAGCAGCCCTCAGTCACATAGCCAGTGAATAACCAAGTCAGGACTTGAGCCCGGTTCTGACAGTTTCCAAGACTAGATGATCTCGCCGGGCACAGTCCAGTTCTCAAACCGTGAGGACCCTTGCACCCCATCCTTCCGGGAGGTGCTGCCGACGGTGCACATACTGTTAGTCACAGTAATGCCTCGGGTTCTGGGACCTGGCATAGCGTTGAGTGCTTTATACGTGAAACGTGACAGAGCCCGCACCTGTGAGCTGGGCTGTAGTATGAGTCCATTTTACAGATGAGGAAGCTGAGGCTCAGAGAGGTGAGGCCACGTAGAAAATAAATGGCAGAGCTCGGATCTGACCCAGGTCTGGAGGATTTCCAAGTCCTTGTTTTTTAGCTACTTAGGGGTCCTGTCTGCCCCTCTGCAAAATATCACTCCGACAGGATGGGGAGGGGGGAGAAGGAGCTTTGCAAACTGGTGGAGGATGGTACCCATGAGGCCTCTTTATTATCCCGATCCTGGTGTGCACGCCTCCTGTGCTTGCGATCCTTGCGATTCGAGGGCAGGGCTGGACACTGGTGGCCTACCTCCCCCCTCCCCACACACAGCCAGGTCCACTTTGCCAGTGTCAAGGCCACGGCAAGGACGGACGGAGCGTCTCCACCTCCTGATTCGCCTTGTTCAGAAGAAGGGGTGACCTTCGCCTCCTCCTTCGTTGTAACAGGCTGGCACCTGGACTCCCATGCAGGGACCGGGGGCGGGGGGGGGCGGGGAGAGGGGCCTGGTTGCTGGGGACCCCTCGCAGACCCCAGAGGAAGCAGCAGGGCGGGCGGAATATAAATGCGGCTGTGAACACAGAGGAACAGATGAGAGAGAGCCTCCAGGTGACTGGGTGGAGAGGACCCACCAGGGCAGCCGCCTCCTCTCTGCGCACAGATTGAGCCCATGATGAAGATGAATGGAAACCCCTTTGCCGGAAAATGTGGAGGCAATCAAGACGGCTACCTGTGCCGAGGGGCCCTCCCACCAGCTCTGAGCAGGGAAATGTTAGGATTTGGAATTTCAGCAGCGGCCACGTGGTTAGCGCGGAAACCAGGCAAAACTCGAGACGAGCGGCCCCAATTACAGGATAAATGATACAGGACGCCCGTTAGCTTGGCAGGAGTTAGCGGCCTCAAACGGCGGCCGCAGGCAGCTATGGGGCAGCCCCCGCAAACAGATGACAGCTTGCACAAAAGACAGGCAAGCCCAGATTGGTGAGAACCGCTGGCCCCCGCCTCGGGCCCCTCCGTGAGGTGGCATTAATGGCCAGAAGCCTTCGGAGTCGGTGGCTGCGGGAATTTTAAAGGCTGGGTGAGGGGGAAGGCGGGCGATTGTTTTCAGGGTCACCTACGCTTGGCTGATGAAAACAAACCGAACTTGTCGCTTCCAAATCCCACTCCGGGAGGCAAGACTGATAAGGACACTGTGTCTTCATCTTTCCAGGCCGAAAAATCCCAATTTTTCTCAATATGTCCACTGCAGAGCACTATGTGATCATTCGGTCGCTCGCACGGTGGACCGGGAAGAAAGGTTTGCTGAGCGGATTAATATTGTCGACGAGATGGCAGGGGGCATGTTTAACTCGCTTCAGGTGCTCTAGAAGCTTCGCACAATGGATAAGCTAATTACAAATCATGCCTCTTTATTTATTAAAAAGGGCCTGGGGGAGATTCAAAGAGGCAACACTGTCTTAACTTCATTCAATTTGTAGTCTGTGATTAAACGGAGCACAGCTGCAGGACTCCAGAAACGCTGCCCGATCCCCGCCGTTTCCCTGGTTGACACTGACCTCTTCTCTGGGGGCCCTTTCTGCCCTCAGGCAGGGTCTTGTCACCCTTCTTCAGCCCTCCAGACCCTCGCTGGCTACTTGTGACTTGGGGTGCGTCCCTTCACCAGCCCGCGCCTCAGTTTCCTCATCTGTATAGTGGGTTCATGATCCTCTGGCTGTCAGGATTCCTGAGGAATAAGGAGGTGACGGATGTCCGGTGGCCGTTCCGGAAGTCAGACAGTGGCTGTGTTCAAAGATTCCCTGTCTCCCCTCCCGCGCTACCTCTGTACAGTGGGCTGCCTGCCCCGTGCTGGATGGAACGGGTCTGATGTCTCCTACCCATGACCCTGGGAGTCCAGGCGTCCCTCTGGGGCAGGGTGACCCGCTGTCTCAATTTACCCAGGGCTGAGGCATTTCCTGGGATGTGGGATTTGCGGAATGAAAACTTAGTGCCAGGCAAACCCGGACAGTTAGTCACCCTGTGCTCAGAGTCCCCCAAAACCCTCCTTTTCTAAGGGCCCTAAAATTAAAAAAGTGGAAAAGAGAGCTAAGTTAATCTTCAGGCCTTGCAAATGTCTGGGAGGCCCAAGGGTTATTTATTATCACCAATAAATTAGAAGAGCTGAACAGCCAACATTTGCTCAGCATTTTCCGATCCACAAAGTGCTTTTAATTTACGGGATGGGTGTTTTGGGGTTTTCTTCCTATTTACTCAGCACCCACTGACTGAGCCCCAGAGCTGATGTGGGAAACGGGAGTCCAGGGGCTGTGGCCGAAGCACTGGGTGCTTGTCCCTGGTCCACTGCGAGGCCTCAGAGCCGGCAGCTCCTGGGATTGGACTCAGCTCAGTGCAACGTTTCCGTCCCTCTCTCTGCCTTTTCCAGAGGCCTCTATCTCTTAGAAAGGGTCCCTAGCCACAAAGGAAAATATTACCCTGAACCATCTGAAATTACCCTTCTCGTGGGTCCCAGTCGAATATGGGCAGCTTCAGATGGTTCGAGCTCATACAGTAGTGGTGGAGTTCAGGCCACGATGCAACTCGAGACGGTTAATTTCTCTGAGCCTCAGTTTCTCATCTGAGAAATGGGGATACTAATAGTTTCTCTGTCCCAGGGTTGCCGTTGGAATTAAAGACCATCCACGCACGGGATTTCAGTAATGCCATACGTGGCACATAGTAGGTGCTCTCTGAATTAGAACTCTTATATTTGGCTCGTATCTCTGTGTGTCCTTCATCTTTCTGAGTTGCCTGTGGTCAGCCACGCGGCAGGCAGCTGATTAATGGTTGAACGAAGGAGCGGAAGTAAATGCATGCGTGTTTCCCAAATGACCTTGAACTCAGATCGGCTGCTTCCCCCTCTGCCGACCAGAGGGCTCTCCCTCTGCCCCACTCCGCTTGGAGACCTCTCGGGGAAAACACCCCATTTCCCATGGCTCTCCTCGGGGGGCCCGATGGGTTGTGAGCCGGGTTTCCAACCCCCCTGTGGTTTCTAAAACATACAAATCATTCTGGCTGCACTTCTGTGTTTCATTACTAGGAATGCACATTTGAAAACAACAGAGGGTGAGGTTTAAAAGCAACATGCAATTTTTATTACATATATCTCCAAATCTGCCATTAGGCCCGTCCCCGTGGTGTTATTGACCTTGATTCTTTCTCATTTGCATCCTGCATTTTTCATCCTTTGGAATATGGTGTTTTGGGACTTCTCCATCATTAAGTGGATTTACGGCAATTTCCCTGTGTGTTTTCTCCAAGGGATTCTGTTATGAGATGCACATTAAATCTCCATTAATACCTCATTATCCGACTGATAAGATTACCATGATAATGAGGCAGAAATTCTAATTGTTTCACTTCTTATTGTGCCTTCCGTTTAATCCTTTACTCTACCTGGAAGTTGGTCACGAGCTGGTGAGCACCAGGCTGAAAAAGGCTTTCCAAACAGAGGGCCAGAGACTGGGGTTGCTGTGCTCAGTAGTGATGGGTCGGGGGTGGGGGGAAGGAGGCGGAATCGTGCTTAAATTAATTACATTTCCTGGGCCAAAAGTTTGGGGGTGGAAAGCCATCTGAAGTGGGCCTGGTTGGCTTGTGACGCTCCCCTGCTCCTGTCTGAAACACACACACACACACACACACACACACGCGCACGCATGTGCACACGTGTCCACGCGCACACACAGGCATGCATATGGATGCACGGCACATATTCTCCCACACGCATAACCACTCACACACGTGTACACAAGACACGTGTCTGAACTTCAGGTTCAAGAGAGCCTAGCCTCTTGACCTCATGCTGTTTTCCCACCGGCCTGGACCCTCTTCCTACCTCTGGAGCTCTCCACGAACCTGCCTGACAGATTGATGAACTCATTTGACAAAGAGTCAGAGGCACTGAGCCAGAAGACACTGGGGGGCAGGGAAGGGAGGGAGAGAGACAGCGGGAGAAGAGGCCTCGTCAAGGCCGAGTCTGCGCCGGACTCCCTATGAGGACCGCTCCCACCCAGGGCATCTCTGGCCCCCCTGAGTGTGCTCTTCTTCCCTGTGTCGGCTCCGTCCATCTGTTGGGGAGGGAGGAAGTGCCCTGAGACCATCCTGGTAACACCGCCGTCAGCTGTAAGTCACCAGGAATCCCCCCTGGGACTCCTAACCTGGGCAGGCGCCCTCCCTTGAGGCAGAAAGAGCATTTCCAAAGATTCTGCAGGGATTCGGAAGTGGCCAGCAGGACGGTAGCCACCAGGGGCAGCGGGTGTGTGGCTGGGGAAAGGGCACGTCAGTGGGCCCAGTTTTTCAAGTGTCCCGAGGCCGGGCCCAGCCCGGAAGGCAGGGAGCAGATCTGCTTCCACAGATGGGGATGGGCAGCGCGGCGGCTGGGGCTGGTGGGGCCCAGGCGTCGTAGACATCTCAGCTTTCACGGCAGACAAGTGCCGATTTTCCCGTTGCCTCTGGTGTTTCCTAGGGCTGCTGTAAGGAAAGACCACAAACTTGGGGGTTAAGACAACAGAAATTAACGTTCTCACGCTTCTGGAGGCCGAAGTCTAAGATCAAGGTGTCGGCAGGGCGGTGCTCGCTCAGAGACTCTGGGTAGAACCTTTCCTGCCTCCTAGCCTCTGGTGGTGGTGGCAGCCCTCGCAGTCCTTGGCTTGGGGCCTCACCCCTCCAATCCCTGCCTCTGTCGTCAATGGCCGTCTTCCCACCCTGCCTCTCCTCCTCTTCTTATGAGGACACCAGCCTAATGACCTCACCTTAACTCAATTGCATCTTCAAGGACTATCCCGAAATGAGGCCACATTCTCAGGTATCGGGGGTTGGGACTTTAACGTACCTTTTGGGGGGACACAATTCAACCCGTAACACCTTCTGACATATGTCCGTGTAATTAACATATTAGCAATAACATTGGGCAAATACCAGGGCAATTGGCAGGATTCGTGAACGGGTTCTCCGACGTTGAAGTTTGGGCCACAGTGTAACCATGCATCCCAGGCTGGATTATATTAGATGGTCCTTGAGGTCCCAGTTTCCAAAGCAATTGTAGACCCACAGATTGGCGGAACTGGAAACCCTTCCTGAGACCAGTTCGACCCCATCGTCTTCTTTATCTGTATACGTATTTTTTAATTTTTAAAACATTTTTTAGCATTTAGTTATTTTTGTGAGAGAGGGAAGTGAAGGACAGAGAGAGAGGGGGAGAGAGGCAACCTCAAGCAGGCAATGTGCCGTCAGTGCAGAGACCAATGGGAGGCTCTCTCATGAACTGTGAGATCATGACCTGAGCCGGGATCAAGAGTCGGGCACTTCACCGACTAGGCCCCCCAGATGCCCCTTTATTTGTATTTTTTTTAAAGATTTATTTTTGAGACAGAGAGCATGAGTGGGGGAGGGGCAGAGAGAGAGGGAAACACAGAATCCGAAGCAGGCTCCAGGCTCTGAGCTGTCAGCACAGAGCCTGACACAGGGCTTGCACCCAAGGACTGTGAGATCATGACCTGATTTGAAGTCGGCCGGCCACCCAGGCGCCCCTATTTGTATTTTAATTACTCAGGTTTTCCCCTTAAAGTAAACAAATACAAAATTTAAAAAATCCAAATGATACCAAAGCTCCTAATGAAAGCCAGCTGGCCCTTGACTCATCCCTACCTTCTTGTATACATACACCCCATCTTGCTTATCTATTCATCCATCAGTGGACACTTCGGTTGCTTCCACATTTGAGCCACTGTGAATAATGCTGCTATGAGTATGGGTATATAAATATCTCTTCAAGTCCCTGCTTGAAGTTCTTTTGAGTGTACCGCAAAGTGGAATTGTTGTATCCTACAGTAATTCCATGTTTAGTCTTTTGAGGAACCACCATACCGTCTCCGTAGTGGCTGCACCATTTTCCATTTGGACCAGCGAGGCACAAGTGTTCCAATTTCATGAACACTTCCTCGAACCCTTGTTATTTTCATTTTTGATTGTTCATTGTTTGTTTTAAGTAATAGCTATTCTAATGGGTGCGAGGTGGTATCTCATTGTAATTTTGATTTGCATTCCCCTAATGATTAATGATATTGAACATCTTTTCATGTGCCTATCGGCACATGGGTGTAGCTTCTTGGGAGAATTGTCCATTCAAGTCTTTTGCCCATTTTTGAATCGGGTGTTTGGTTCCCTGTTATAGAGTTGACATGTATACACATTCTTGATATTAATCCCTTATCAGATATATGATTTGCGAATGTCTTCTCCAGGTTGCCATTTCACTTTCTAATTCTCAGAACTGAGGAGTTATTTATTTATTTATTTATTTATTTATTTATTTATTTATTATTTTTTGAGCAATCGCTACACCCAGCTCGGGGCTGGAATTCACAACCTGGAGATTAAGAGTTGCACACTCCGCAGACTGAGCCTGCCGGGCACCCCTCACAGGATGTATTTCTATTCCTCCCCCAGCGCGGGAGGGTGTTTCTGTTTGATTCCTACAACTGCAGTGGGTCTGAGGGCTTTTCCTGCCCAGCTCTCGGCTACTTAAGGCTCTTGTTACACAGTGGGGAGGGCGGAAAAGGCTTCGTGACTTTTCCACGGTGATCAGTGACCTAGGAGGCCTCTCGCCTTGCCCCCGATCTTTCTTCTGAGCACCGGGTGCGGTACTTGGAGGCGAGCTTGTGAGTGGTAGGAATTCCCTTGTGTCTGCAGCTCCCGGGATTCTGTACCTCGCACTATCTCACGCTCCACCTTTTGCAAGTTACCCACGTTTTGAACCGAATTCTTAGCAGCTTACATGGTGTCTGAAGTCCGTCAGGGGATCCTGTCTCTCCTTGGGGTTTAGTTAATGGCCCTCTGACCTTAGCTTAGAAAAGCTGAGATTTTGTTAATTATCCACCTTTACAGAAGCTGTAGGTCTACCATTGTGCTTTTACTAAGTGCCGGTCTCCGCTGGACCCCAAAGGAGATAACACGGGTGTTGGTCCCGCCCTGATGGGACACATAGCTGTCCTGGTGGGTCTTGTCGGAGCCCCCCAGCATCCTGAGCCACTGGGAATTACTATCTCTACTGTACAATGGCAGAGGTGAGCTTTGGCGGGGAGGCCGGCCCACGAGGGCCGGGGAGGCAGTTCTTGTCCTGGTCTAACTCCTCTCCGGGTCCGGCTGGCAGCTGAGTCCCGCCGGGGGCGGGCGTCCAGGGCTTTAGTCTCTGGACCGGGGCCTCCTCTTCCCTTCCCCTTGCTCACCAATCCATGCCCTCAGCCCCACAGGAGGTAGCCTGGGCCTTGTATCCATTTTTTTTTTTTTAATGTTTATTTATTTTTGAGACAGAGAGAGACAGAGCATGAGTGGGAGAGAGGCAGAGAGAGAGAGAGGGAGACACAGAATCCAAAGCAGGCTCCAGGCCCTGAACTGTCAGTACAGAGCCCGACGCGGGGCTCGAACTCACAGACTGCGAGATCATGACCTGACCCGAAGTCGGACGCTCAACCGACTGAGCCACCCAGGCGCCCCCTTGTATCCATTTCTGAGGCTGAGTGTGAAGGGTGGGAGGCCAGGCTCCGGAGATGGATTGCCCTGCTTTGAACCTGGCTCTGTCGCTTGTCAGCTGTGACACCGTGAGCAGATGGATTCTCTCCTCTGAGTCTCGGTTCCCTCCTCTGTACAGTGGAGTAGTTTATCCCTACCCTGCAGGTGGTCGTGAGGCTCACATGAAAGAATATATGAGGTGCCCACGGTGCCCCTGGCAAGGGCAGAGCTGGTGGGGGGAGGAGGCTGCTTTGCTCAGAAGCTGGGTTCGGACCCTCTAGCTGCTCCACCCAGACACGGCTCCGAAGGGGCAGCCTGGCTCTCTGCTTTCTGAATGAACTGAGACCCGCCTGCTGTGAATTTAACAATGGAGCCGTCCAGGGAAGATTTAGGGCAGCGCAGGACCCAGGTAGCAAATCTGGGCTTTCAGCCACTGTAAAGAGTTGAGTTTATCTCTGATACCCTCCTCCGCATTCGTATGTTGAAATCCTGACCCCCAGAACCTCAGAGCGTGACCTGATTTGAAGACAGGGTCTTTACAGTGGTAATCCAGTTAAAATCTTCATTTTGTAAAAGTTTTGTTTATTTCGAGAGAGAGCGAGAGAGCGAGCACGTGAGGGCAAGCAGGGGAGGGGCAGAGAGAGGGAGAGACAGAGAGAGAGAGAACCAAGCAGGCTCTGCTTTGTCAGGAAGGGGCTCGATCCCACGAACTGTGCGATCATGACCTGAGCCAAAACCGAGAGTCGGACGCTTCCCTGACTGGGCCACCAGGCGTCCCTTAAAATCTTTAATTTACTTTTATGTGCGTAGGAAGGTGGAGGAGGAAGTGCAGGTTTTGATGGAGAGGCTGGAGGAGGTGGGGCCCGGATGGGGCGGCGTAGAGAACAGGGAGTCAGGTCGGAGGCCCTGCAGCCCCGGCCACTCTTCCCAGAGGAAGCCTGACCGGCAGAATCTCAGATGATCTGCGGGTCGACAGGAGAGTCCTGGGATGAGAAACACTTGGGTGGTCTGGATGCTGGAGGCCCCCCCCGACCCAGGCTCACCCCCGAGGGGTCTGGCTCCCACCGCCTATCACCCAAGGCCCGTCCTCACCCCGCCTCGCCGCCCTCCCCGAAGTCAGTGCAGCGGTTACAACACTTGATGACCTCTGTAAAGACCCCGTCTTCAAGGAAGGAAGTCATTAGTCTTTGGGCCCTAATCCAGTATGACTGGTGGAGACTGGTGTCCTCCGAGAAAGGGAGAACGCGGGCACAGAGAGCACAACGGGAGAGCGCCGTGTGACGTTACGGCAGAGACGGGACAGCCAAGGAACACAAAAGTTACGACCACCAGAAACTGGGAACAGATCCTCCCCGAGAAGGAACCAACCTGACTCACACCCGGATTTCAGTCTTCTGGCCTCCGCAACTATGGGACAGTAAGTCTCCGTCATTCCTCCACCCAGGCTATGGGACTTTGTCGCGGTGGCCCTAGGCCACTCCTACAGCCAGGAAACCACACTGTCTTCACTGGACAGGGCCTGGGAGCCAGGTGGACGCCGGCTCCTTCACCCCTCACCCTTGGAGGAGTTACTTCCCTCCCTGAACTTGGCCTTCCTCATCTGTGCTGGGGGGGGGGGGGGGGGGGGGGGGGGGGGGGGTGAGCCACCCCACCCCACCAGAGCTATTTCCAATGTCGCTGGGCCACGTGCCCTCGGTTTCGGAGGGGAAGTGTCCCCCTTCTTCCTAGCCTGGAGCCTGCTGCCCTCCGGCCAGAGCACTTCCGTCAAGCAGAGATGACGTGGGTCACCGGACACCACTTTCTGCCCCTCGAGGGCCTCAGACATGGCCCAGGGTCCGAGTCCCACTGCAGGGCCGGCCCAGGGCTGGGGCCATGCTCTGCAAGACCTGCGTCAGGTCTGGCGGGGCAGGAGTACTCTGCTCCCCAAAACCAGACACTTCCCAGGGGAGACTCAGCAAGTTTGGAAGCTGGAGAAGCTTTCCCTTTGTGTCCAGGTGGGGAAACAGACACAGGAAAGGCAGGGCCTGGCCCAAGGCCCCGCAGAGAGGCAGCAGCCTGCCCTGCCAGGCCGGCGACCTTGGTGGTGTGGGGCCGTGTCCCACAAGCTTCCTGGAGCAGAAAACGCTCTCTGGCAGAGGGACCAAGGCCCTCCCCTCCACCCCGCCCCCAGAGCTGCTTCCTACTGTCCTTCTCCACTGGAGGACCGGACAGAGTCTGCCCCCATGCTCCCTGGCTCCCAGCCCTGGCACACAGGTGTCTCTGGTGCCCAGCAGGGTCCCTCCCGGGCCACCCAGAGTGCTATGGGATAACGGCCCATATACAGTTAGGCCTGACATGGTGTGGACGGGGCTGGGAGAGTGACGGCCCTGAAGGAGAAATTGGGGGACCAGGGGAAGGCTCACCGGCCGGCCAGCCACCCAGCTGCTGGCTGCAAAGGGGGCGCTCAGGGAGAAATCTATGCTGTCGCTGATGTGGGGCTCCCCTCTGGGGGTACACAAGGCACACGAAGTCCCCGTGATTCATGTCGGGTGATGTTCATCCCCCTTCCAGCCGCGTCGCACGCGCTGGAGCACGGTCCCTGCCTCAGTGCATTTCACACTCTCTAATGAGGCGAGGGGAGAGGCCGAGAAGGAAAAAGGATTGCTCCTATGTAAATACATCTCTGTGTAGACAAGGAAGAAAGACGAGTGGCCACAGGGGCGCCTGGGGGGCTCAGTCGGTTAAGCATCCGACTTCGGCTCGGGTCATGATCTTGAAGTCTATGAGTTTGAGCCCCTGCATTGGGCTCTGTGCAGAGCCTGGAGCCTGCTTCAGATTCTGCGTCTCCTTCTCTCTGATCCTCCCCCACTCATGCTCTGTCTCTGTCTCTCTCTCTCTCTCTCTCTCTCTCTCAAAAATAAACGTTAAAAATAAAATAAAATAAAGAAATACAAGTGGCTACAGCCCTTGCTCCACACGGCAGGAGCAGGAATGAATTCCTCTTCTGCTACGTACGTCACAAGCTCTTTGTCCGCACCAAACAGCGACCGGTGTGGTTCCTGTTGGGGTGACCCAGACCTTCCTCCCTGAAGGGTCTATGTCATTGAGGCTCCTGTCCGTTCTCCATTCCAACCACCCCCCTCCGAGTCCCCACTGTATATTTAGCGACCCTATTTCACTGGCTAAAGAACCCAGTGCGGCCAGATGGCAGGCTCGGCTTCGCCAGCTTTAGTGGAACCGTTGCTGGGCCCCTGGTAGGAATTTTCCTCCGTTGGGAACTCAGAATTGCAGGATGGGAAACAAAAAATTTTGCTAGCGGGTCGCTAGGGATGATGGCGAGACGAGCTAGGCCTTTTTTATCCTTCGACCCCCAGGCTCATGGGTCCTGACCGTGGGCGCAGCAGCAAGCCCGTGTTGCCTACTCATTCAGATCCCGTGCCCGCCTGGGGGACACTGCCCCAGTCCTGCACGTGTCTTCAAAAGGCTGTCCCACCGTTCCGTAAAGCCACCTGCTGTAGCACGATAGGGAATTCCACAGGCCTTTTGCACCACTTACTTTGGTCTGCGCTCAGGCTAAGCGTCTCAGGCTAAGCGCTCAGGTTAAGTGTCTATGCCGAGGAGAACAGAGTGCCGCTCCTTCTATGATGGAGCGTCTCACTGTAATCCACCTGCTGCCAGGTAGCCGTCTGAGGTCCCCAGGGAGTGGTCATCTGGGGGCTCAGGACGCTAGTGGGAGGGCCTGTGGAAGAGGAGGGCTCTCGAGGTCCCTGTGGTCTAGCCTGTGAAAGACAGCTGTACAGTCGACACAGCCCTGACGGAGGATGGGGAGGGTCGATTTCCTGCCCTGCCAACGGAAAGTTACCTGCTTCGATCCGGGAAGAGGTACCAGATGCCCTGACTGGCTCCGGCCGAAGAAACCACGTCTGGAACAGCAGCTGCACTTGGGATCCCCACCGGAACACGTGTACGATGTCTCCTGCCCTTTCTGCAAGCTCCATGAGTCTTCCGTACAGACCCGGTCAGTGACTCGAATGGGGACCTCGGGGGATCACTACCCCCGCATCCTGCATGTCCTTGGGAGGGACGCACAAGCTCTCTGCCATCCCTCCGGGAACGCGGTTTGCTTCCAGCTTGCCCTCTTGGTGGGGGGCTTCCTTCTGGCCTTGCTTCCCGTAAGAACCCTCACTTCACAGAGAGGGAGCCGCCGGTTGTTCAAGATGTCGGTTCCAACTGTGCCTTCCAAAACTGGGAAAACGACCCTGAGCTGCGGTCAGGGACCCACCGGGTCCATGAGAGCTGGCGCTCAGCCAGCTTATCCTAATTATCTGATGCGACTTCCTGCAATACTCTTAACGCACGGCCATGCACGCTTTGACATTTCCCCCATCAAGAGGTGGGACTTATGTCCCCTTCCCTGGAATGCGGGTGGGCTTGTGGCTGCTTCAAGCAAGAGAGTATAAAGGAAGTGACGCCGCGTGACATCTGAGGCCGGGTCACACAAGGTGAGGCGCTTTCTACCTTGTTTGTCGGCGTACTTGCTCAGGGAGGTCAGACTACTCCCAGAGCGTCACCGGTCTCAGCTGAGGCCTGCCTACCAGCCATCCTTGCCAGGGAACCAGATATGCGAGCGAAGGTGTCTCAGATCGCCCCCCCCGGCCCCCCAGAGCGGCCCCTTGCCAGCTGGGCACCACTGAGGGATCTCAGTTGACCGCACAAGGAACAAGAGCATCTCCCGCTGAGCCCGTCCGCACTCCTGACCGACAGGACGAGAAGACGGCCGCGGTCTGCTACACAGAATAGCCAGCCAGAATGCCTCCTGAGGCCCTGACTCTGAGGGGACCACGTCCACATTTGGGGTCTTCTGGAACGAATGTCGGCTCCAAACCAGACTCCAATAATCCCTACAGTATCTCGTAGTTCCTCCTCTCCGATGCACACTCTGGTCAGTGGCCTCAGGGCCCTTTGGAGGAAAACCAGGAGGAGACTTGACAGTGTGGCCGTGTGGCCGGGTCCTTGCTCAAGCAGTGCCGGCCTCCTCTTCCGCTCGAGGGGCTCTGCGTCCACGAACGACCCAGTCTCGAGGGGCCGCCATTTTCGACGTTGTTGCTTCGGTTAGACTTCTGTTTGTCAGACCTGCGGCCTTTCTACTTACCCAAGTCAAGATTTTATTGGGCTGCCCGCTTATTTCGGTCCTGGGAGCACCGTGATCGATTGATCGCTCAATTAGTTAATTCCGTTCCCCTGCCCACCCCTCAAACTTAGTGAAGGGATGGTTGCACAGGTAGTAAATAGTAAGTCCACTTCTGCCTTTGGGCACTCTCTTGAATTTTTGAATACTTCCTTCTACACTAAAGAAATTCTAGCATCTCAGCTACGTACACGGTAGGCTATATTTGGGGTCCAGGTTTCAGGGAACCAACTGAGCAAACCTTTAGAGCCACTTCCAGTTGCTCTAGAATCTCCGCTCCGCTTAGTACACCCACCCGCATCAATACATTTGCCCAGACGCAACATCACACTCCTTCCGTCAGGACGTGCCACGCTTGTGGTCCTTTGCCGTACACATTTCCCTGTTGATACCCGCTGGCAACATCTTGTTATGCTGTGGTGGGTCCCATGCCTCCCCACGGAGGCCCTCACACCTTATACCTGACCTGAAACTTGCCAGGTCTTGAGCCTGGTTATAAATCTAGAAGCAACTGGAAGTAGGGCGGGGGCGGGGGGTGGAGGGGAGACGGTCTTGAGGAAGATCACCTTTCCCCTGCGAGAACACCACCTCAGGAGAGGCCGCCAGAGATTCTCCAGGCATAGAGAGGACCCCCGGCTCCTCACCCAGACCTTGATCTGGAAAGCCTGAGCCTATCCTTGTTTTCCAGTGCCCTTAGAAGCAACCCAGCAGCCCCCAGTCCCTATTTATTCCCACTGACGCATGCCATGCCAGCTGCTGCTTGGTCGCCCAGAGCCTGCCAGCGGCCTTGACCGCAGGGGTCTAAAGGTGATCATTTAAGTGGCTACTTCACTCTTGCACGCCATGGACCAGCAGTGCCCCCGGCACCCCCACGGCAGGTATTTAACGACCCCCCCCGCCCCCCGATCTACCCAGAGCAGAGAACCAATGCCAGATTTCCATCCAGAAGGTTCTCTGTTCTGGAAGCATCGCCACCTCCAATAGCTATCAGGCAAGGGTGTGGTTGGGAGGCAGAGCCACTGTGAGTGTTACAGGACAGGGACTTATCATGTGTATATTATATATTTTTAAATTTTTAATGATTATTTATTCTTGAGAGAGTGGAAGAGAGAGACAGAGTGTGAATGGGGAGGGGCAGAGAGAGAGGGAAACACAGAATCCGAAGCTGGCTCCAGGCTCTGAGCTGTCAGCACAGAGCCTGACATGGGGCTCGAACTAACGTACTGTGAGATCATGACCTGAGCTGAAGTCGGACCCTCAACAGACTGAGCCACCCAGGCGCCCCTCATGTGTATATTATATCAGGCCTGACGTGATTGTGGGAGGGGCTGGGGATGCGAAGGGCCAGAGGCGGACGTGGGGTCAGAAAAGGGTTCTCCCCCAGGGCGGCCTGAGACGCCAGGGATGTCTGCGGCCGCTGGGAGCCGCCGCCCCTGTGGGTTCTCAGCCTGGAGCTGCCGTTGCTCGTGCTGAAGCGAGGGGTTCTTGAGTGAATGACGGAAATGGTGGTGCTTTTACTTATTTCGCTCTCGTGTCGTCCTCGCAAACTCTGAGCTAAGTCCAGTTATTGTCCCCACTTTCCAGACAAAAGCACAAAGGTTCAAGGGCACATGGCTGCCGCTGGCAGGGCCAGATGTCCTGCTCAGCTTGGCCTGATAAACACACGGAGCCATGCACCTGCGTGAGAAGAAAGGCAGTCAGGGGAAGACACCTGTGAGTTACTCGTTTTTAAATTGTTTTCTATCAAGCACGTGCAGCCCTCGTCCCGGGGCAGGCCCAGGGCTCACCGTGGCCGCGACCCTGCTGTTATCATCATTTGTTTACTTTTCCTGAAAGGGGACAGAGCAGGCCTCCCAGGACCCAACCCAGAGGCCACATTGGAGTTCAGGGGGCGTCTCAGGGCAAGCCTCATAAAGATGCTTCTGGAACAGTGTACCTGGGCTCAAATCCCAGCTCCGCCCTTCACTACTTATCGGTGGCATGACTTTGGGGAAGTTACCTCTCTTGGCCTCAGTTACCCCAAGTGTAAAATGGGAATAATAATAGAACCTACCTCACAGGGTTGTTGGAAGATCAAGTAGATTAATATTCATAAAGAACGTAGAACAGTCATTGGCACGTGGTTAGGTCCCGTAACGGCATTCGCTTAAACACACAGGCACAAATACACACACACAGAGAATTGTTAGAAAACGTTGGAGAGTGATTTGAGCAGTCCATTCCACATATTTTTTTTTTTAATTTTTTTTAACATTTATTTATTTTTGAGAGACATAGAGACAGAGTATGAGCAGGGGAAGGGCAGAGAGAGAGGGAGACACAGAATCGGAAGCAGGCTCCAGGCTCTGAGCTGTCAGCACAGAGCCCGACGCGGGGCTTGAACTCATAGACCGTAAGATCATGACCTGAGCTGAAGTCGGCCGCTCAACCGACTGAGCCACCCAGGCGCCCCAATTCCACATATTTTTAAAAGGTAGCCTCCACACCTAGCGTGGAGCCCAATGTGGGGCTTGAACTCACAACCCTGAGATCAAGACCTGAACTGAGATCCAGAGCCAGACGCCTGACCAACTAAGGCCACCCAGACACCCCTACATATCAAAACTTTAAATGAGCAGCATCGATTCAGCAGTGCCACCGTGGGGACTCTATCTGGCAGACGCATCCGTACAAATTCATAGTGACAAATACTGAAGCATGTCTACTGGAGTGTTATTTGTGAGGACAAAAAACAAAGGGAAACGATATCGATGTTTACCAAAAGGGGAGTGGCTAAATAAATTAAGGTACTTCAGCAAGTGGGGGACTACCCACAGGGGAAAAGAACGAGTTCCGTGTATGAGGTTGAGTCATCTGAACTTGCCAGCATCTGACCGTTTTTGATTTACGAAGTGGTAACATATCAATTGCAGGTGACGTAATCCAATATGGCACCCTTGTATTAGAGCCGACCGAGCTAAGAACAAACAGCCCCCACATGTTTGTTGCCACAGTAACAGACCCTGGCTGCAGAGGCGTGACCGGGGAAGGAGAGGGGACCGTCTTCCCTCAGGTGCTTCTGGGACCTGGGCTGAGGAAGAGTCTGGCATCTTCAGCGGGTGTGTTTCCAGGGCCGCTGTGTTGTGTTTCCCTGTTGGCCAGAAGGCAAGGAGCATAGAGCAGCACACGACCCAGGCCCGGAAGGGGCACCTCTGACTTCGGTTCACATTCTGCTGCAGAGAACTCAGTCACGTGGCCACAGGGAACTGCGAGGAGGCTGGAAAATGTCTAGCCGTGAGTCTGGGAAGAGGGAAAGATGGGTTTTGGTGGATGGACAGGATGTCTCTGCCCCCGTACTTTCTAAGCCTTTAGAATGGGGGCCACACCAGTAGCCACCGCACAGGAAGTGGCGTAATGTCTGGGTCCTCAGCACAGCTGTGGCCTGTCGTGAACGCTCAATAAATTTTAGTGCGGCAGGCGACCTCCCAGAGGCCCCCAGTGGAATCGAGTTCCAGTCGTGCACCAGGGTAACTTGCCTGGTCACTGTGGCTGATTGTATCTCCCCGTGTACTTGACATTCTACCATCCCGGAACCTGGGCGGAACTTCCTGCCTGGTGGCAGAAGCGATGCTGCAGGACGTCTGAGACTGGTGGTAACAGGAGACACGGTTTCCACCTGGCGTTTTCTGTGTGTGTGTGAGTGTGCGCATGCGTCTGTGTGTGTGTGTGTGTGCATGCGTCTGTGTGTGTGTGCGTGTGTGTGCATGTGTGTGTCTGTGTGTCTTGGTGATTGCTCTTGAAACCTAGCCACATGTTTCAGGAACCCAGGCCACCTGGAGAGGGTACGTGTGGGGGTTTCAGGTGACGGCCCCAGCTAGGCCCCCAGCGGACAGCCCTATACGTGGGCGAGTGACCTTCCAAGGATTCCAGTCCCTGCCTTTTTAGATTTCCAGTGGAGGCTCCAGACACTAGGGCACTATGGAGGAGAGACAATTCATCCTTTCAGTCTGCTTTCCTGACCCACAGAAATCTTGCGAAGTGGCAAATAATCATTGCTGTTTCAAGCTACTAGATCTTGGAGCAGTTTGTTGTGTAGCAATACATGACCAGGACAGTCTTGCGTGTCTTGTTGGTAGCTTCCCTTTCCTCACCTGGTTTCCCTGCTTCTCTTCTGGCCTTCTCCCCCTTCTCCCCTGGTCTGGGGTGACCCAGACCATCACCTGCCTTCCGGTTTTCGTCTCGGTGTCTGTTCTGGGGGATCCCCAGCAAGGGTACACATTATCTGGAAAAGATACACGCAGGAAAGTGGCAAGTGGAAAATTATTGACTACTTTTTCTGGATGGGTTTGAGAACCAGAAACTTTACTTTTTATTCAATATGTCTGAAGAAGTTACTTTTTTTTGGTTTTATTATTTTTATTTTAAATAATTTACATTTTAAACAGTTCTTCACTATAATTTTTAAAAACACAAAAGTTATGGGGCGCCTGGGTGGCTCAGTCGGTTAAGCGTCCAACTTCGGCTCAGGTCATGATCTCACAGTTCGTGAGTTCAAGCCCCGTGTCAGGCTCTGTGCTGACAGCTCAGAGCCTGGAGTCTGCTTCAGATTCTGTCTCCCTCTCTCTCTGCCCCTTCCCTACTTCCCCTCTGTCTCTATCTAACTCTCAAAAATAAATAAACATTGAAATTTTTTTTTAAATACAAAAATTATCCATAAAACCAGAGGCAGTTCTCATAAGACGCAAGGGACGGAATGGGTTGACTTGAGGAGGACAGCTTCTGACGTCAGCACTAAGGGAGACGAATCCTTCCCCCTCCCCTTCTCCTTTACATTTTATTATTTTTTTTAAAGATTTTATTTATTTGTTTGCTTGTTTATTATTTTGGAGAAAGAGAGAGAGCACAAGTAGGGGAGAGGGGCAGACGGAAAGGGAGAGAGAATCCTGAGCAGGCTCCACACTCAGTGCGGAGCCCCTGACGCAGGGTTGATCCCATGACGCTGGGTCATGACCTGAGCTGAAATCGAGAGTCGGTCGTTCAACGGACTGAGCCACCCAGGCACCCCTTCTTTACGCTTTAAATAAACCAAGAAAGCTGTGCTTCATACACCTCACACAATGGCATGTGAGGCACGTTCACACTGTGGTACGACCCTCACCCTCGTCCATCCACAGAACCTCTTCATCTCCCCAAGCCGAGACTCCGTACCCCTTAAACACAACTCCCCATTCCCTCCTCCCCCAGCCCCTGGCAGCCAGCGGTCTACTTTCCGTCGCTATGAACTTGACTGCTCCGGGGACCTCATCTCAGAGGAATCACACCCTATCTGCCCTTTTGCGTCTGGCTTATTTCACATAGGGTGGTGGTTTCTGAAGAGGTCCCAGGATCACGCTCATGGTCGTGGCCGCTGGTGGCCATGCTCCCCGGCATGAGACCCGCGCCCGCCCTGCACAGGTGTGGCTGGTGGACAAGGCTGGCGGACGCGGCAGGTGGACGCGGCTGGCCCAGACACTTTGTTCCGGACCAGCTCACGGCGCCTCCCCTTCCTCAGTTCCGAACAGAATCGCCGGGCGAGGGTTAATCAACATTCAGTCATGTTTCCAAGTTTAAATGGAGCGTTTGTTTAATTACGTGTAAGTAGCAATACATTGCGGCCATTATCTAAATCACTATTTTATTTCCTGGATGTGGCTTCATAATGCAGGGTTTCTGCTCCAGCCTAGCATCATTAACAGAGAAGAGTTAATGAATATAAAAGCGTAAAGGCTAATTACACTTTAATTTACAATCATGGTCTCATTTTGGGACCACATGAAATCTGTTTTGAAAACAATTAAAAAAAAAAAACCCGCTCTTGCCCTGGTAAGTGGAGGGACCCCGGCCAGGAGCCCGGCTCGGTCTGCCGCGTTCAGCAACGGCTGGCACGGGTCCCCTCTCTGGCGCCATTACTGGGAGGCTGCTGAGGCCAAGTTCAGCGCCCTGCGACTCTCTCTTTGGTTTCCAGCAATTTTCCTCTCGCCTTCAGCATCTGCCCTTGTAGCTGCAGGGGAGAGTTGGGGGAGCCCCGTCTGGAGCGGCGGTGGCCTGCGCGCACTGCTGTGACGTGACCTCACGTGGAGAGGCAATCCGGTGAGAATTACCATGTTTTCAAAGGTGGTGGCGACGGAAGTTCGTGAACTAAGTTTCCTAAGTTCCTAGCGTGTGCCAGGCACCAGGCTGGGAACTTTTACACGTATTATTTATTCTCTGAAATTGCTTATCGAGGCGCCGGGGTGGTTCAGCTGGTTAAGCATCGATTCTTGATCTCAGCTCAGGTCTTGATCTCAGGGTCATTGGTTCAAGCCCTTCGTCGGGCTCTACACTGGGAGTGGAGACTACCTAAAAAAACCCTGCTTATCGAAGGCAATTAGTCTCCCTGAATTTCGAACTGGTCCCTCTGAAATGCTTAATGGAACGATGGAATAATCTTTAATTTTCTTGGGTATAATAATGGCATCGTTATTATGCAGAAGAAGGTTTTTATCTTAGGAGATGAAAAGAAGTTTGGGGATGAAGGGTCATGATGTCTGCCACTTACTTCCAAGTGGCTCAGGAAAGAAAAAAATATATATATAGAGAGAGACAGTTAACTGGACAAAGTATGAATCATTATTGAATCCAGATAGAGGACATACGAGTGTTCATTGTCCAATTCTTTCAACTTTTCAGTGTTTTGAAAATTTTACAATAATTATAATATAAATATATAAAGCATAATAATTATAATACCTTAGAATAAAAATTGGGAAGAAAAAACATCATCCCTCTGGCTGCCACAAACGATTTTGCCTTCTTTTCTTGTTAAATAAACTCCTTTTCCCCCAACTGAGGTCACAGTTCCATTTAATTAAGCCCAGACTTTGTATAATTTTGCTTAATGGATTACTAAGTTCTGGAAAAATAACTAATCAGATAATCAAATAATAATTAATCAAATAAATATGTACAAAGCGAAAACACAGAAGAAAGCCACAGAAAGCTGTCAGGCCTAAGTTGCCTTTTTTGTTTCTGAAACCCTCAATTTGGGCTCCCCTTGTAAGGAACAATCATTTAAGAGAATACCAGCACCTATTACCCATCGATGGTGGGTCGAGGGGGCGAAAGGGCAGTAAAGGGACCCTTTCAGCCAGGCTGGTGGGCCGGTACAGTGTAGGGGGCCGTCACTTCTGGAAATTCATTCCCAGAAGACATGGGGGGAGGCTATTTAACATCAAGATCCTTGATGTTAAAAATAACAGTAGGGACAACCAAAATAGAAACATCCACAAAGAAACGTCAAAATTTTCTTTCTAATTCCAACAGCCAGGTGCACGTTAATACTTTCTGTTTGTTTCTGCAGATTTTGCAGTGCGGGCTCACAAATCCTTGGGCTATCCTCCGCACCCAGGGTGGGGCAAGGTGACTGGCAGCCTGGTGACTCCACCCCCTTGGCCACAGCTGATTGGATGAGGACAGGCACTGGTACCCAAGCCAGGCCAATCAGAATGCCTTCTCCAGGAATTTGGCAACGTGACTAAGGAACCCAGACTCCCTGGGAATCTGGGAGCTATCAGGGGCCGTCCTGCTGCCATGGGGGCTGAGGACCCCGGGGGCCACCACAAATATGAAGCAGACACACGGAGAGAGGCAGCGGGAGTGCGCTGGGGAGACCAGACCTTTCCTGGTCCTGGGTCAAGGCCGCGGTCCTGCCTTTGGATTTTAGAGACTCCCCTGTAGCGTTTTATTAAATTCCTTTTTTTTTTTTTTTTTCATGTTTAACCTGGCTTGGGTGGGTTTCTGTTACAACCAAAACAGTTTTAATATATTGAGCCTGTATTATTTTAATAATAGAAAGGAAAGGAATAGGAATTACAGCCATTCACTTGACCGCGCTGGGCACTTCGGGCTGTGCCGCCTCGCCCCTGGATGAGCCTTCCCTGGTTCCAGCTTTCACCGGGTGGCCCCTGGAAGCCCCATGTCCTCCCTTTGTGCCCAGGCTTCCTGCTACCATGGTTTCTGGGGCACTGCCCTATCCAATCTGGCTTCTCAGCTCCTCTGTCTCCTCCGCGGTTAATTCCTTGGATCACATTCCCTGTTTAAATACTGTCTTTCTGGTTGGACGTTAACTGATACACTTATGTTACCTCCTTTGGTCCTCGAAATGCCCTTTTGCGGGAGGTATTGGGATCCCTACCTTGGAGATGAGGAAGCTAATGCTCAGAGAGGCCGAGTACTGTGCCCCAAAGCCACACAGCCCGTCACAAGCTGTGTGGCTAGTCTCACTCTATTAGACCAGACTGCTTTTTAGAGTCACCTTTAGTAAAAACAAAAACCTAAACAAATCCTGACTTCCAGGCCCTTCCAGCCCCGCCCGGAGCTGTGCAAGGGTGGGACTGCTCAGAAAGTTCTGGGGGTAGCCCTGCAGGCCCCGAAAGCTTCCTCAGGCAAGCCCAGCTTCTCTCCGGGAGCTGACCCTGGAACCTCCCCGCGCAGCGAGCCAGCCAAGGACCCTCAGGCGCGTGCGCTCCCCTCGGAGCCTGTACTCCCCTCTGTCACGACAGAAGTCCTGCCCGGAAGGTGAGCTCCTCGGTGTCCCTGGCTCCCCGCAGACCCGGCGCGAAGGGGCCCTGGGTAGCCATCGATGCCGAGTGACAGTGCGCAGCCTGCCGTGCCCTCGCACCCCGTAGCGTTCTCGGGTTTTCCGCCACTGTCCCTTCATCAGGGGGCCGCAGCCGCCTGTGAGGGAAAGGAGACGAGGACGTGGTACCTGCGTCTCAGCCCCTCCAGGGTCCACGGCCAATCCCACCCGTGCTCGTTTCCTTGTGATTGTCCTTGCTTCAAAAAATCTGTTCGTTGTTAATATCGGTGAAATGTTGGATGTGAAGGGCTGGGTGTATTTTTTTCGGACACGTGTGGAATTAAACCCCTGACGTAAAAAGACGTCCCTGGGAAACCGTGGGAATCTCCAAGCACGGGCGCAGGGTCCCTCTGCGACGTGGTCTCCCGCTGCCTCAGTTTCTTCCACTGTGTCCTGCTGCAGGGGGTGGGTGAGGGTTCACGGTGCTATCAGTCGCTCTGCTGATTCTTCTGTGTCTACAGGTAGATTCTTCCAAATCTATAGTGTTCGGGGATGGGACACACCCGATGTCACCCCTGAGGGCTGTCCCTTTGCATGCCTCTGCTGGCAGGAGGACTCCTTGCTGCCTCCGATCCTGTCACGGTTGCCGGGGTGGGCGGCTCCTTGCCCCTTCCGGCTTGATTCTCCTAGACTACCGGCTACGGTGCAGTTGTGGAAGTTGTACACTGCACAATCCCAGGGGCATTCGCCGTGCGTGTCGAAGACACGGGAGGTTTTCTAAAGTCAGGACAATTTCCTGAAAGATGGGAGTAAAGAGGAAGAAAGGGTGTCTTTTCTGAATTCTCACAGAGACGCCATGTGAACCGGAATCATTTCTGTTTTGGGAGAATGACATCTCAACCCAGTGAACTCCTATTCGGCCTTCAAAGCCTAGCTCCAGGGGCCCCTCCCCGGGAAGCCTCTGCCCTCTATGTAGGAATCGCTGCCCATTTCCCCGTCCAGGGCTCCCTTGGCCCCTTCCTTCCCTCTGCCAGGCTCTGAGCTCCTGGGTGCAGTGATGGCTACACTGGATGGGTCTCTACCTACCTCCTGGTCTTTGCCTGCCCAAGGAGAGAGTCCATGGGCATTCTAGAAGGCCAGCCTGGGCCTGAAGCAGAAGGCCAATGGAGTTTCACAGGTGCCACTAATGTTGGAGCTGGGGAGGGCTGGCCAAACGCCCATCTATCCCCATTTTACAGATAGAAACACGGAGGCCCAAAGCAGGAAAGGACCTGGACGAGGTCCCAACAGTGAGTTGGGAACCAAAGCCTCTTGACTCCCACTGAGGCTGTCTGCATCCACTGCCCGCTACGTGGTGGAGAAGCCGCCCCGGGGTGCGGGACGGGTGGTGCTGAGGATGACGTGGGCATGCCCGGGCCACCACTCCCTACCACCGCCCCGGAAGTCGTTTCCAAGCAGCTTTCCGGGGAGAGTTCCCGACACGGAGCCAGGATGTCTGGACTCCTTGGTGACCGGTTCTCTGGCATGACCGTAGAGGTCCGGGCTCGGGGTCTGCGGGCTGAGCGAAGCCCTCGCCTGCGGCTGCCGGGACGCAAAGCGACCCTGTGTCCCGCCTGCCTGCTCGAGCCCCCCACCTCCAGCTCCCCTCCTCATCTGGTCCACTCCGTCCTCCCGAGATTTATTCCCGGGCCTCGGCGCCTGGAAATAATTTGCTGACAAAGCCCCATCCCAGGCAGGTGCTTTAATTGGTTTTGTGGGAACAGGTCTGGGAGCATCTATTTAGAAGGAAATAGAAATTATGGCGGCACCGCCTGTCCTTTCTCTGTAATGGGGACTTCGGAGTGTGTCTCCGTGCGTGGTGGGGGGAAGGGCGGCTCTCAGGCCACAGAGGCCCGGTCACAGGGAACCCCGGGTCTTTCTTGGGGGTGCAGGGCCTGAGGTGTGCGGGGCCACAGCCCTGCTCAGCCTCAGAATCAGGGAGGGCAGCGTCTCCGCCTCACAGAGCTGAGGATGAGAAGCATCAGGACGGAGAGGGTGGAGGGGGCAGAGGGGCGACGACACGGCTGGCATTGGAGCTCAGGACTCCGTCCTTCTCCGGGGACACCCGAGCCTTTGCTCAGCGGGCACCCTCTAGAACACAAATCCCTTCCGTAACCCCTTGACTCAGCCCTTCCACGCCCTCCGACTGCCCTCAGCAGGAGCCCAGATTCCTTAGCTTGACGTTCAAGGTCCCTCGCTCTCTCTATCTGACCTCTGATGACCTCCTCGGCCACATCGTTCATTGTTCCTATCCGCTCCCCACCCATAGCTTCTAGTCTTTTCTACCGGGTACCCGTGCGTTCCCCTCTGTGCGTCCCACCCTGCGCTAGCTCTGCAATTGCCCGGTGACTGACGAGAGCCCGCCATTGCTTTCATTTCACAGACGAGGAAAGGCGGGCTCCGAAGGTTACGTCGCCTGCCACAGGTCACACGGTGGACTGGGACCCCCATCCAGGCCCATCTGGCCCATACTCCTAACTACCAAGGTGCGGATGGGACTGGCCCCGCTCCCTCAGGCCTCTTCCCTTTCACCCCTCCCTTCCCCGACGGAGAACTAGAGCCGAGCTCTTGACCCTGCAGAGTCGGAGGGGCCGCCCTGGAGGCCCGGCTGCGCCCTAGACTCTCGTCTCGTCTGGGTTTTGAGCAGCCTGGACCACAGCAGCTCTGAGCGATCCTGAGCCGGGCCCCGGGTCTCTGTGGACCCAGTCTGCCCATGTGTAAAGCTGGGGGGTCAGCCTGGAGGCCTCGGCCATGCTGGGGACGTGGAGGGCCGGGCTTGCGTGGGAACCTTACCCACGTGACCGGATCGATTGTGACTCTCGAGATGTACATATGGGTGAGCGGGTCAGGCCGGGGTGCGTCGCGTCACCAGGCCAACCTCAACTCTGCCCCGCACCTGCTACGTGCGAGTTCGGGCGAGCCTCCTGACCTCGCCGATTCTCCGTTTAGAACAGAACGGTAGGGGCGCCTGGGCGGCTCGGCTGGTTGAGCGTCCGACTTCGGCTCAGGTCATGATCCCGTGGTTTGTGAGTTCGAGCCCCCACATCGGGCTCGGTGCTGACGGCTCAGAGCCTGGAGCCTGCTTCGGATTCTGTGTCTCCCTCTCTCTCTGCCCCTCCCCCACTCATGCTCTGTCTCTCTCTGTCTCAAAAATAAACAAACATTAGAACAGAACGGTAATGATGCTCCCACCCGGGGTTGATTCGGAGCGAAGATTTCAGGGCCCGGTCCGGGGCGTATGCTCCAAAGGTTCTCACCACTGTCATCGCCCTGTCCCCGCAGGTCACAGGAGGTGGTGGCGGAGGGAGAGGCCCGAGGATCTCAGTGGAGACAGACGATCAGACTGATGGCACAGAGATCAGGCTGGGGCAAAGGAGCCTGCACAGGTCTTGGTTTTCTGGGCTCAAGTCATGAGTCCTGAGGCCGGGTCTCCAAGCTTCATTTTCCCTGGGGCGGTTTTTCTGTGACTCCAGGACAGTGTTAGGCGGGAGCAGTTCCTGAGGACAGAGGGGCAGGCTGTGGGGGGAGGGTGGGCGTCAGGGGGAGGCTGGGGGCTCAGAGGAGGGCTGGCGGCAGGCGGATCTTCCTGGACGAGGCAGGTGGGTACAGGTGAGCATGGTCGGTGGTGGTGGTGGGGGGTGGCAGGCCGGCCTCAGCTGCCCTGATTCCACACGCCCCAGGGTCAAGGTCTGGTTCTGGTCTCTCCACTTTCAGATTGTGGCCGAGCCTCCGTGTCCCCTTCTGCAACGCGGAAGTAGGGGGGGGCAGCAGAGCAGGGGGCAGGTGAGGTCGCAGCTGCGGGCTCCGGGGCCTCTCTGCACGTGACACGGTGACAGCGCCCGCGCCAACCCCGGGGCTGAATCCGGGAGGGGCGGCGGGGCCACCCCGAGAGCGAGAGCGAGAGACGTCTGCAGGACGGAGCCGGGCGGGGAAGGCGCCGCGGCGCGGACCGTAGGTGGCGCCACGAGGCTGCAGTTGGGCCTCCCCGGCGGCTCCCGCGGCCGCGCGTCTCCGCCATTCTCGGTCCCGCGTGGCCGTCCCCGCCGCCGTCGGCCCGTCGGTCCTCGGAGACCTCCGTGTGCATTTAGGCGCTAGGTGTCGCACCCCCGCCGACGGAGGCCAAGGCCAAGGCCCAGATGGACGCGCGGGCAGGGGACAGGCGGACCCTCCAGCGGCCGGATTCCCCAGCTCATACACTGTCCCCGCAGCTGCCACCTAGGTCTGGGTGACGGAGGCTCCAGAGACGCGGGCCCTACACCCTCGGGCTTTCCCGGGTCGGGGGTGGCTGGAGGGGCTCGCTGTGTCCGGGCTCTGCAGCGGCTGTGCGCTGGGGG
>PITB01021971.1:12635-28101 GCA_004024585.1 Paradoxurus hermaphroditus | reverse complement strand
CCGCCCTCCGCCCCGCCGCAGCCTCTCACGCCTCACACTCTTCACACACGGTCACTTCCATCCACACACCCCCGAGCCTCCCCAGGCCTCTCACACGCGCAGAACACGCACTTCCAACCAACAGGCCTGGAATGGCTCCCAAAGGACGCGAGATCATACGGTAGTTCAGCAGCAGGTGCCGAAACAGCAGCCCCTGCGCCCCCATATTTACATAGGACACGCCTATCCGTGACGTCACGGGAATGCTCCTTCCCTCCGGCCCGTGCCCCGCCCTTGCCCTCTCCTCTCTCCTCCCTTCTCCCGTGACACGCAGCTGGCCAACCAGCGGGCGGGTGACCGGCGCGGGGAGTGACAACGGCCTGTCCCTCTTTTCCTCCAAACCCAACCCGCTAGGGGAGAGGGTGTGGGTTCTGAAGCTTTGGCTTGCGGGTAACCGGTCGGGCAGGCTGCTTACGCCTGTGCACCTTGTTTTTTTAATAATGCCTTTCGGGGCGCCTGGGTGGCTCAGTCCGCTAAGCGTCTGATTCTTGCTTTCGGCTCAGGTCGTGATTTTCCGTTCGGGATTCTCCCTCCCTCTCTCGCTGCCCCTCCCCTGCTCACAAGCGCACATGTGCGCACGCTCGCTCTCTCTCAAAATAAATATTAAAAAAATGCCTTTCAATGTGTAGAGCAGAACATTTAGGATTACAAAGGAAACGGGTTCCATTCAAGTCCAGTTAGTTATCTCGACGATGCATTTCAAACCTTTTTTTTAAAACCTTTTTTTATTAAATGTTTATTTATTTTTGAGACAGAGAGAGACAGAGCATGAGTGGGGAAGGGGCAGAGAGAGAGGGAGACACAGAATGTGAAGCAGGCTCCAGACTCCGAGCCGTCAACACAGAGCCCGACGCGGGACTCGAACTCACAGACCGCGAGATCATGACCAGAGCTGAAGTCGGACGCTCAACCGCCTGAGCCACCCAGGCACCCCTCTGTGATGCATTTCAATACATATCTGAAGCTATCCAGTATCGAAAGAAACAGAATTTATGACACTAGACACAACAGTCAGGTGACTGCACACCAACCCTTCTGTTTTTACCCCTACTTGTGTCCCAGGCTGGGAAACCCAACTCCAAGGCTATTGGAACATTGTAAGTAGATTCTATTCTGTTGCTCAAATCACAAAACATCTGGAAACCGCAAGGCAAGGGTTCTGCGGCCATCGAGGCCAGTGAAGGGCATGGCAACAGGGATTAGGTGACAGTGTAGCAACTGAATGTGAAGGTTTGATCCAGGGCCCATTCCCTGAGTCCTGGCAGCCAGACACACTGTCCGAGTGCGAGTAAGGAAACACTTTCTGGAGAATCTGACCACACTTGTAACAGAAACACCATGTCTGACCCCATACTGTTTCTATTTCCCTTGCTGCTGCTACTTACAGCTTAGAAATATCTGCTTGCTTAGCTCAACGCGAGGCACGTGACAGCTAAGATTTGCAAAAACTGCTTTTTCCCCGAAATCTACCCCACCTGAGGAGGTAAGGAAGTAGGTACAGAAATGACGATGCTGGGTTTAAGATTTACAGGACAGACACGACCAGATTCCTGTACACAAAGATCAACCGACCAAGGACAAAAAGCTTACATGACCTTCCCGAGGTGTCTACAGCTGTCCGCCACTTTTTGACTCCAATCCCCTCCCACGTCCCCGTTCCGCTAACATAAAAAATTTTTTTGAATTTCATGCCAAGAGGAGATGGTTCTTTGGGATAATAGTCCACCATTTCCTCAGTTTGCTGGATTTCTGAAAAAGTCGCTTTCTTTCTCCCAAAATCTTGCCTCTCAATTTACTGGCCCGTCACGCAGGGAGCGGAAGGAGCTTGGACTCGCTAACAGCCTGAGTGGAAAGACCTCGCATCGGCCTATGAGGGATTGCATGACACTCGTTAAAAATGCGAGGGAGATTTTGCATTAGCTACTGCAGTAGGGGAAAGAGACTTCAAGGTCACACCGAAGGCGACTCCCGAATATGGCAAGGAGAACTGTGGATTTCGAGCCAAAGGAAAGAGCGAGGGAGTCAGCGACTGGAAAAATGGCCACAAGGAACTTGTTTAGCTGTCAAGGATGGGGAGAGTCTTGCTGGAACTGGGCTGGGTAGGCTGAGGACGAGGACCAATGGAGGAGGGCTCCGACTAAAGTTAGGCAAGCAGGGAGTCCGTGCCAACCTTCCAGTGCTGCTCCTGTAAAGACAAAGCGAGGAAAGCAAAGGCTATTTATTCAGAGCTTGCTTTTTTGCAGAGACTGAAATGAAAGGAAGGCAGAGGAGCGGGGGAACTTTAGAAAAACGGGGAAGCCTTCAGGCGTGCCCTGATTGGAGTCCGTTGGCATGGGCAAGCTGGAGGCAGGTGTTAGCTTTAAAAATAAAAGCGATCTTCCCAGCAAAAATGGGGCTTATTTGGGAAAAGCAGAGAACTTCAGTCCAGGACATTCGGGCTATGGCAAAACCATAGGCAAGCTGAATGAACAAAGGAGGGGAATATCACTCCATGGAGGAGAAGGAGGGGGCAGTCGAGAGAGGCCGTTTTGAACGAAAGTCCACTGGAGAAAAGCAAGAGTTCAGGGTGATGACGGCTTCTCATTGGCTGCATCGGCGGGTTGTCAATTTCTTGTAGGAGATGGAATACACGTTCTTTTTCCTACCGGGGCCTGTCATTGAGGATTCTTTCCTGGTGAGAATTCTGCTGCTGGCGTCTACAATCGGCAAGTATCCCTGGAATTGACATGGAGTGGCATAGCTCCCCCTTCTGGCCTCCGTGTTAGCGAGGTTTCCCATCGCTGATTTTCACACGGGGTAACTAGAACTGAGCAAGGTATTCTCTGAGAGTGGTGGGGTGCACATCTGGCTTTCTCTGACCGGTCCTACGTTGGAAGCAGGAACAAAAATGAGGGAAATTGTCAATGAACCCGGTCCCGGCGTTGTGGATGGGTATCTTAGTACGCGTAGACTGCTGTGGCAGAATGCCACAGACCGGGCGCCTTAAACAACAGCAATTTATTTCTCCCGGTCCTGGGGGTTGGGAAGTCCGAGATCCAGGTGCCACCAAGGTAGGTTTCGACTCTAGCCAAATCTGCTACCCCCAAATATGCCACTTTGGCATCAGGATTATTTTGAGCTAAGGGCATGCGTGAAAGTCAGCAGACGCAAGGAGTGCCCTGACCTCCCTTCTTACTAAAAGCAGGAGATCAAACTGCCATGTGGCAGATGCCCTCCCTCTGCCAGGAGGAGAGAATCGTCCTTGTCACCAGACGTAGGCAGGGAGCTGAGGCCGAGAGAAATCTATACAAACAGACCTTGTTAAAATAACCCTGATCTGTCATTTGCTTCCTTATATATTTCGGTTACTTTTCGCAGTCACTATTCTTCGCTGCACCTGGTACATCGGCACTTAGGCCTAAGCACTTCTTGGGTCTGTATTCGTCCTTGAAAGCTCCCAGGTACATCGGAAAGATTTCTATGTCTTTCTCCTGTTAATCTGTTTTATGGCGACTTAATTCTCAGGCCCAGCCTGAGACGTTAAGAGGCTAGGGGAAGAATTTAGCCTCTCCTGCAGCTTCATTCTGAGGCCTCCTGTCATGGCTTCTAGGCAGCCGCCCTCTTGCTGTGTGCTCAAAGGACCTCTACTAACAAGAGGGGGAGAGGGAGGGTGTTGAGGAAAAAAAATATCTTGAGTTTTAACTTCCCCAGAGGTGGTAAGCCAGGAATAGCAGGTGGTGCTGGCCCCAGCACAGACACCTCTTGGCTCAGCTAAAAAATAATTAAGAGCTGCTTTATTGTCAAGAACTTTGGGGACCCCTGGGTGGCTCAGTCAGTTGGGTGTGTGACTTCGGCTCAAGTCAGGATCTCACGATCCATGGGTTTGAGCCCCGTGTCAGGCTCTGTGCTGACAGCTCAGAGCCTGGAGCCTGCTTCTGATTCTCTGTGTCTCCCTCTCCCGCTGCCCCTCCCCTGCTCTCTCTCTCTCTCTCAAAAATAAATATTTAAAAAATTTTTTAAACACTTTGGGCAGAGAGTCTAAGGATCTTTGATGAGCAACTATTGCTTTAGCAGAAGATTCTGCAATAACTTTAAGAATTAAGAAGTTCCTGATCATAGCTTCATTTATTTTTATCCCTTGTCAGGTAGCTAGGATCTGCCGAAAAAAGCGAATCGTGACTCATGAAAGCCTCCTGGTAGGTCTCTCTAACTCACAATGCAAACTGGGATTCCACCAATGAGAGGTCTCATTTCGCTCGTGAAAAGCTAGAGGCAGATCTGATTGTCTCCTAGCCTTAAATAAAAAGCTGTTCTAAATTCCAGAGGTTCCTCTCCTTAGCAACGGCCTCCTTAGCAACGGCCTCCTTAGCAACGGCCTCCCTAGCAACGGCCTTCTTAGCAACGGCCTCCTTAGCAACGGCCTGGTGGATAAAGAGGAAGGCGTTATCTCTGCAGGCCGACGCCAGAGGAGAGGAGAGGAAAGGAGAGAGGGTTTCACGTTTAGTTCAGGTATGAAGTCTTGATCCGTTGTCTTGGGCGGAAGCAGTCCACCTTGAGGTCAGCCACTTCTCCTCATCAATTTGATTTGAAAGTCTCCGGCACCTGCACAGGTATCAGGTGGAACCTTTCTTCGCTGTGTGGCGTGTGCCCAAGGCTCAGTGCTTTCTAGTTTTACGGCAGTGTCTGTGGTCAGGAGCACTTGGTTAGGTCTCTCCAAATGAGGTCAAGGGCTGTCTTCCTCTGATGACCTTTCCAGAATACCCAGGCTATGGACTGTGACCAACCGAATCTTTTGAATTGGGATCTGGGAGGCCTTTAACCTATCGGTGATAGATACGCCCGAGCATAAGACCCAGTAGCTGGTGAACTAGCATGAAATGACAAGGGGCCAACATGAGGTCATACGCTGACAGGATTCCGAGAAGCCTGCAAGGTTTTCGTTGAGGTTTGTATTTTTCCAGGGATGTGGAGATTGGGGAAGAAGGTATGCTGCGAGTGGAAAACACACTTCCTTTTTTTTCTTAATATTTTAAGTTTGTTTATTTCTTTTGGGAAAGAGAGCGAACGAGCATGAGCGGGGCAGGGGCTCAGAGCGAGGGGGAGAGAGAATCGCGAGCGGGCTCCGCCACTGACAGCGCAGAGTCCAACGCAGGGCTCGGACTCACGAACCCTGAGATCAGGCCCTGAGCCTTAATCAAGAGTCAGACACTTAACCACTGAGCCACCCAGTCTCCCCCCCCCCCCCCCCCCCCCCCGAAACACACTTTGTAATAGTTTTTTTCTTACTGCGGGGGCATCAGCCGGTCTGGAAAACAGACCATGACAAGAATATATCGAGAACCCACGCTAGGTGGCAACTGAACGCAGTCCAGCTGCGTGCGGGTCCAGAGGGCGGTTGGAGGCCTTTAGAAGAAACCTCGTCTTTCCGGGATTTACAGACCGGACGGGTCAGACGGTGCCGGTAGCCGACTGCTGTGGGTTGACAGAGGTCTCCCCGCCAGTGTTTATTTGTAATCTGAGTCAAGGTAAATGTACTATGGCAGGTGAAGGAACCCAGAAACCAGACACTAGGGTTTGTCGGGGAGCCTGGAAGAACGAATTGGCCGCCTTGGTTTTCCGCTGGCCCCAAACGTTCTTGTAATTTACAGCCATTGTTTCCTCGCCTTCATTTTCCTGACTCGGGGGCAGCCTGCCTGCGTGTTGCAGGACGCTGGGATGGCCAAAGCCTGGCGACGCAGGGCCGTTCTTCGCGGAAGCAGAAGGGGATTTAGCCACACGTGTGTAATCTTTATAGAGTCTGTTGCTAGCGTCTTGCGTGAAAGTCGGCTTGGCCACATATTAAACCCTCTTTCCGAAGATTTCTTTTCCACAAACCTTTTACAACTTTCATTTTACATTCAGATTTTCAGGGGGCCTGGCTGGCTCGGTCGGGGGGGGGGCGTGTCACTCTTGATCCTGGGGTTGTGAGCTCAAGTCCCACGTAGGGGTAGAATTTACTTAAAATAAAAAAAAAAAAAAGAAATACATTCAGATTTTGTCTTAAGTGTTCCCTTATCGGTCTCACTTTAAGACAAAATCACTTTCTTTTCTCTCAACAAAAATGTTTCCGTTCCTCATTCTTTTTCTTACCAAAAACGCACATCTTGTTTCCCTCGTATATGGAGACATAACCCTCGTTATTTCCAGTCATTATTATTTAAAAACAATAATTACTTTCATTAGAAGTTTTAACTCTTTTTTTTAATTTTTTTAACGTTTATTTATTTTTGAGAGACATAGAGGCAGAGTATGAGCAGGGAAAGGGGCAGAAAGAGAGGGAGACACAGAATCCGAAACAGGCTCCAGGCTCTGAGCCATCAGCACAGAGCCCAACGCGGGGCTCGAACTCACAGGCCGTGAGATCATGACCTGAGCTGAAGTTGGTGGCTTAACTAACTGAGCCACCCAGGCGCCCCTAGAAGTTCTAACTCTTAGGAACCTTAGTTTCTGGCACTAAAAAAGCAGTAAGCAATCGTGAGCTGTCTGGCACACGGAGAAGTGGGAGGCGTCCCTGGGGGGCGCGATCAGTCGAGCTTTCGACTTTGGTTCAGGACATGATCTCACGGTCCGTGAGTTCGAGGCCCGTGTCGGGCTCTGTGCTGACCACCTGGAGCCTGCTTTCAGTTCTGTGTCTCCCTCTCTCTCTGCCCCTTCCCTTCTCTCTCTCTCTCTCTCTCTCTCTCTCTCTCTCTCTCTTTCTCCCTCAAGAATAAAACACCGAACATAAAAGAAAATGAGAAAGGCTCCACCTCTGCTGTTTTTCTGCTCGGCCCCCACTTCCTCATGTTCCACATTCGGCCTCTGAAGAAGCCAAAGCAGCTGTGTTCCCACTTCGAGGGGGACGCGAGAAGGTTAGTGGTTCTCTGAGTTTTGTCCAAGCCCCAAAGGCCTGATAACACCTAGGAAGAGCCAGACCCCAACCACGGTCCAGGACATTAGCTCCCGACAAACCTCAGCTACACTGCGTCCGTGTCCCCGCCTGCGGTCATTCATGGGCTAACTCCTCTGGTTCGCCTGACAGCCACCTCTGTTTGGAGCCGACCTTGGATTCCTGAAGACACGCGTACCCCGACTCTTCTCTGACATAAACCCCTAGCCCCAAGCAACAACCAGACTTAGTCGCCTTTCCTCTCCGAGTCTCCGACACATGGTCGGCTAGCCTCCATCTGTCACTCACCCCGTTCGATACACTTTAATTTCACTTTCTCTGGCTCCTGTGTGACTTCTGTCCTTCGTGAAACCAAGGACTCTCTTGGCCAGTCCTGTGGGACCTTGCCCTGGGTCCTCGGACCCGGCCTGCCTGCACCACTTTCTTTAGATTTCTTTAGAAATCATTCTTTAGATTTGCAAATTTACAAATATATGTTACAGTTTCTAGAAGCACTTGCCTTTTTAAATTTTCGAATGTGGCACTGACACGTTTAAGTATCTTTTCGTTTCTCTGCAATAAGAAGCCAGAAGGAGATAGACTAATATTTAGTAATTAATGTTTTAATATCATGTAACCTCACTTAGCAAAACTGTAAGGTCTTAGGTGACCAAAAAGAAAACTACCCAAGTAGACACAACATGAATTTATTCGGCTGGAGTTTATTTTACTTCGGTAGAGTAAACGTTTTATATTTAATGCTGATAACTCTGAAGATGTGTCTGTCTTAATTACACCGTCGTCCCTGGGGCGCCTGGGAGGCTCAGTCGGTTAGGCGTCTGACTTCGGCTCGGGTCAGGATCTTGGGGTTTGCGTGTTCGAGCCTCTCCAGACTCCAGAGTCCCTCTCAAAGACAGCCAAAACAAAGACTCGACAGCCTGCATGTTTCCGGCAGACAGAAAGCCTAGCCCCGTGACACAAAATGAGACAAACGAGAAGACAATAGCTATGCCTGGGACAGAAAGGATCGACATAATGGGTTTGGATTGGAAAAGAAAGGGACGATGTGAAATTTTATTTTTCTCTCTTAGTTGGGCACTACAGATAGAGATTCAGAACTGATTCTGGTAAGAATTTCCACTCTAGGGGCACCTGGGTGGCTCAGTTAGTTAAGCGTCTGACTCTTTGCTTTCAGCTCAGGTCGTAATCTTTCGGGTTCGTGAGTTCGAGCCTCACGTCCGGCTCTGTGCTCAGGTTGTAATCTTACGGGTTCATGAGTTCGAGCCCCACATCAGGCTCTGTGCTGGGCTTCTCTCTCTCTCCATCTCTGCCCCTCCCCTGCTCACACTGTCTCTGTCTCTCTCAAAATAAATAAATAAACTTACAGAAATAAAAAGAATTTTCACTTTTCACTGGCTTCTGTCGGTTTTTCCAAGATCCCCTCTGCAGGCTCTGGTATCTGTCAGTTTCCCCTTGCCTGTTTAAAGAATTATATAGCAATTTACCAGAAAATCCCTCAGTTTCATCAACTCCGGGAGGGGCCCACAGTCTAGGAGTGTCCGTAAGGCCATTAACTTGGAAGACTTTTGTTTACAGTCGTGTGGTCTTTTCCGAGTAGAAAAACAATTCAGACAGAGGATCAGTGGGATGAGTCCTCACAGGAGGACAGAGGGGACCGACAGGAGTCACATCGGTGTCGTAGTCTTTCGTTTTAGGTACCCCTTTTTTCCTTAATTTTCCATTAACCTTTTGCAATGAATCTTTCAATGAATCGGAAGGCTTCTGGAGGCTTTTGCTTGCTAATTAACACAGTTATCCCATTCTGCTTAATTTGAGAACCGTTACTTTTAAGCACACTTCTTAAATTGTCTTATCTACTTGGAATGTTCCCCATCGTGGCCACTGTAATTCCAAGTTGTTCTTAGCAAAATCTCGCCATTTCTAGAGATAGGCGCAGCCCCTGGCACTGCAGTTTTTAGACGTGAAGTAACCAGGTGTGCCAGAAGGTGGCGCTCTTGACTCTCTGGAATTTAAGGATCCTATTCGCTAAGCCCTTGTTCACACGAAACAAGACAAACGTGGGCATTTCAACACAGCAGCAGTAACCGAAAGATGTCACTGGCCAAGAGAAGGCCCTGCACACCACCGGCATTTCCCAGCGTGGACCAAACCAGCAGACTCCAGGAAACGGAGACTGCGGACTCCCATGTGTAGTCGTGGACTTAACGAAGGGCTACGGACTGCCGCTCCGGCAGAACCTGCTGTCAGTCTAAACTCCCCCGTGACCCCTAGGCTGGGAAACCAATCAGATCCATAGCTCAGACACACGCAAAAAAGCGGAGCTCACAACCGCGAGAGACTGAACAATAGTCCTGAAGTGGTGAGAGAGGCAGCGAGCTCAAGAGGCACCGTGCCTGCCCCTCACTGTCCCCGAGCGCCATCAGAAGTTCACTTTGGCTCCCTATGCTGCGCCAAATCTGTTAAAAATACCAGATTCGACCCAGTAGATTTGCAGATCTAGTTGGCTTTATGAAATGATTCATGAACCGGGCAGCAGCCGATGGCACACAGAGGGGAGTTCCACGGAAGTTAAACAGAAGGAAGGCTTTTAAAGGCGGAACGGGCATAAAAACAAAAGAAGAAAGGCGTTTATTAGCAAGAAATGCATAGTTTAGGCAAGGCTGCCCTCCTAAGGGGGAGAGGGAGGAGTCTACCAGTAAAGTTGCTAGCATTGAGCAGGAAATTCCATGTCGACTGGTTAGACACGACATTTCTGGGAGGTCGAAACTGCAGTTAGATTAGGTAGTAAGTCTTGCCTTACTGACTTGGGGACTCAAGTGGTGCCATTTTGGGCCTGTTTTATTTATTTATTTATTTATTTATTTATTTATTTATTTATTTATTAACATACTATTGCCGGGTGAACTGGGGAGACCCGGGTCCCGGGGCCTCAATCCCTCAATCCAGCCAGACCTGAAGGAGTTGCCAAAGGTTCTTGGTCTGGCCGGGAGGAGGAATTCGAGAACAGACACGTAGCACAACGGATGAGTAACAGAAGCGAGAAAGTTGATTAAAGTGAAAAGTTACACTCTGCAGATACGGGAGCAGAGGGGCTTGAGCGCAAGAGAAAGAGGCTGGGGGAGAGAGTGCTAGGGACAGCGGGAGAGTGACAGCGGGAGGGGAGGGAGAGCCGGAGCCAGGTGAACTGCCACACACCGGGGATGGGTTTCTGTCTTTCATTGACAGTTATTATTAGAGGGCGGAATATTTACTACTTGGGGCGGGAAATAGAGTTTCCTTCTTTTTTCTTTATCCCCCTAATTTGGTCAGGGGTTTCCGGTCCCGGCTCCCACCACCTGGGGCCTGTCTGGTTTGATCCGGCTTCTTGTGGAGTGCCGCCAGCCAGACGCCAGGACAGGCCTCTGACCTTCCCGAGAGCTGGCCGTGACTTCCTCTTCGCTGACCTCCAGGTGTCCTGTTCGAGCCTGCCTACCCGCCCGCTCTAACGACGCCCAAACCAGACAAATGATCCAGGATGTTGACCCGGTCCGGGCAGCTGACCAGCTAAAATCAACCCTGGAAAAATTATAGGACGTGAGAAAGAAACATGACTTCCAGGAATTAGGAAGGACGCATACATCTCCATCGAGGCTGAGGGCGTTTTTGAACCGTCGCGTGCGGAAGGCTGACGTTCAGCGGCGGCCGTGAGACGCGCTGGAGAAGGGCGCTGTAGGTTCTGTCTTGCGCCTCGCTCCCGTGGCGCTGGCGCAGCCCCTTCTTATCCCTTCGAGAAAGAAATGACTGGTGGCACATACTCAAGTCGCCAAGAGGGCAGGTGCGTTTGGAGGCCGGGGACCCACATGAGGTTCGTTGAGGAAAACGGTAGGTGAAAACCGGGGTCGACAAACCTGATAATCCCTGGGGTTTTTTTTCCCAGAGTCTCTTCCTCCGAAACCCCGGAGCTGGTGACTGTCCGGGCCTCCCCCACCGGCGCCGCTTACCGAGAAGCGTAAAAACGATCCCCTAAATAGAAGATTTCCCCTGATGGATTATAAAACGACAGTAACGAAAATGATTTTCTTCCACGTGCGGCTCTACCCCGGGGACTCATCCTGGATCTTACCGAGACCACGAAGACCGAGGCCTTCCTCTACCCGCTTCCCCTCGCCTCCCTGTGGGTCTCCCTCCCCACAGGTCTCCTCCTTCCCGGGGCCCCTAACTTCTTCCCCGCCTCTGGGGTGTCTGCCTAGCCCTGCCTGTGGCGGCTCTCAGTCTGGGGATTTCACTTCTTGATCCCCACTCCATAGTGAGACGTGGCCCGAGGGTCTGTCCAAGTCCAGCATGTGGATCAGTGACCAGCTGACTCCCTGGATTCCGGGGGCCACCAGGAGAAAGAATAAAAGTAGCAGTGGCTTTAGGCCCCAATATGCAAAAGCCTCAGAGACCCATCAGACACACCTGCATGTGAAGGACGTGCCTTCTCCAAAGTCCCTGTTCACACGAATTCCTCAGTGTCTTCCGCCCTGGAAATAACCCGCTTTCCTCCCCTGACACGGCAGCTGCTCCCTGGGGGTCAGAACCCCAAACGGACCTAACCTGCACGAGCAACAGACAGACAGCGCAGAGTAAAACACTGCACCCTGCCCCAGAGGGGAACTGAGCCCAGGCCTCCCCAGGGGAAGGCCGGCACTACACCACAGAACCACCAACGCCCCCCAGGGATGTGCTGTGCTAGGCCAAATCAGAAAGAGTCACTGGAAGGACCTGGAAAAGGCAATCGTAAACTAGATTTTCACAGTACCCTCTTTGCACAACATGGTCAAAAACCAAAAAAGACGCCCAGAGCAAAGGCTTGCATGGATTTAATGTCAGACAATGCTAGAAAGTTCTGGCATTCCAATCCAAAGATAGGATTGGAAAAAGTCTAATTCTGAAGTAGGCTCTTTCCAAGTTGATAACAGATCTCTGTAGAAAGACATCAGAGAGTCGTCTTGTTTCTGGTCTCTGGTCCGTGTCTGTTGCGGACCCGCGGAAGGTTGATTCGTTCACTCGCTGACACAGAGTCTCTGCCCACCCGTTGCTTGGTGCCTCCCAGGCCCTTTCTTCCCAACCTTGAGAGGAATGAATACCAGTTCTTTTCCCCAAATAGGTGGTCAGGACCCAGCGATGGTTCAGGAGGCTGGACTGGTGCGCCTAACTTACTCCAGAAGGTCTGGGCAGTAACTGAGTTTCTCCTCTTCTATGCCTTTTGTGAGTCCCTGAAAAAGGCCAAGGATTGAATCTTGCTTTTAAATTTTTCCGCCTGAATTTTCCTCTATAAAAGCAAAACAAAGAAAAATTCTCCAAGATTTCCTCCCTTCATCACATGGTCTGATCCGGCCACCCAGAAAGGCTGGTTCAGGGGAAAAAAAATTAGAGTAAATTACGGGCACTTGTAGATGCCAGGATATTACTCCTCTATGTAATTTAAAACTTTCTTTGCGGGGCGCCTGGGTGGCTCAGTCGGTTAAGCGGCCGGCTTCGGCTCGGGTCATGATCTCGCGGTCTGTGAGTTCGAGCCCCGCGTCGGGCTCTGTGCTGACAGCTCAGAGCCTGGAGCCTGCTTTGGATTCTGTGTCTCCCTCTCTCTCTCTCTGCCCTTCTCCTGCTCACTCTCTGTGTCTCAAAAATAAATAAATAAACGTTTAAAAAAAAAAAAAAAAACTTTCTTTGCAAGGTGCCTGGGGGGCTCAGTTGGTTAAGCGTCCAACTTCAGCTCAGGTCATAGTCTTGTGGTGCGTGAGTTCGAGCCCTGTGTTGGGCTCTGTGCTGACAGCTCAGAGCCTGAGGCCTGGCTTAGGATCCGTGATTCCTTTTCTCTCTGCCCCTTACCTGCTCAAGCTCTATCTCTGTCTCTCAAAAAATAAATATTAAAAAAATTTTTTTTAAAGAAAATAAAACTTTCTTTGCTTTTTATCTTTCTCTGATATTCATGTTTCATTCTTTTATCCTTGGTTTACAATTAGCCTAGTATAGAGGTTTAATATTCTTAATGTTTAACCCTTTTCTAACATATCTGGAAGCTATTTGTTTTCTCCAATCTGAGAAACTGAATCCATTATCATCCACAGTAACTGGTGTGGTGTTGGGAATTCCTGTCAATCTATTTATCGCTTCCACCGCCTCAGTGTGTGGTTTCTGTTTTGCTTTTCTAATTTGATTTAATTTTTAAGATTTAATTTAAAATATTCATTTTTTTATTTTTACTTTTTATTTAGAGAGACAGCGTGAACAGGGAAGGGAGGGAGAGACAGACAGAGAGAGAGAGAGAGAGGGAATTCCAAGCAGGCTTCACACTTAGTGTGAGCTCGACCTGGGGCTCAAACTTGATCAGGAGGTCATGACCTGAACCCGAATCAAGAGCGAAGGCTTAAGGGACTAAACCACCCGGGTGTCCCTCTGTTTTGCTTTTTTTTTTTTTTTTTTGAAAAATTCTTCCTGCCTTTGTCAATTAAACAGATCTGCTTAGATAGACCGTCTGTTTCCTATAGCGTTTTTGTAATTCCATGTCGCTAATCAGTTAAGGCGGTTCGCATATGTTCTTTCATCACGTTTCTCTTTGCATATTTTGAAAACTAATGTCTCTGAAAAACATACAGGGCTCTTTGGGGGGGATGGGGTTTAAAGTAATTTTGAATGCAGATTGGGTCACTTCAAATCCACTCCATCCTCCTGGCTGAAGAGGTTGAAAAACTAAAACCCGTGTTTCTCAGATCCCCGTGCAGGTTGGGTTCAGGAGAGAAGCCAGCCGCCCTCAGGAGAGCTGGCGGAAGTGAGGAGAAGCGGCCTCTCACTCCGGCTGCTGCTGGTAAGGAAGTAAATCCGGTTATAGAACCATGGCTGTTTCGAGACACTTTTGGTTGATGGTCACATTCTAGATTCTAGTCCCTGGTTGAGAAGGTGTGAGAGGTATGGGCAGAGTTGAAGCTTCCCGATTCCAGGGAAGAAGGAAAGCCACTGGTTTCCACCTACCCATGCTGCCGCTACCCTCGCCCAGGGGCTGCAAGGAGGAGATTAAGGCCAAGGGAGAAAAGCACCAGAGCAGAAAAATATTGTCAATGTTTATAAATAAAAAGTGTGGCAGGGCGTGTGGGCGGCTCAGTCGGTTAAGTGTCTGACTTCAGCTCGCGTCATGATCTCACGGTCTGTGAGTTTGAGTCCATGGCTGGAGGACTCTGTGCTGACAGCTCCAAGCCTGGCGCTTGCTTCAGATGCTGTGTGTGTCTCTCTGTCTGCTCTTCCCCTGCTCGCGCTCTGACTGTCTGTCTGTCTCTCTCTCTCTCAAAAAGAAATAAACATTAAAAAAAGTTTTTAACCCTTGATACTCAGGGGCGCCTGGGTGGCTCAGTTGGTTAAGGGTCCTACTCTGGATTTCGGCTCAGGTCACGATCTCACGGTTCATGAGTTCAAGTCCCACATCAGGCTCCGCACTGAAACTGTGGAGCCTGCTTCGGATTCTTTCTCTCCCCCTCTCTCTACCCTTTCCTAACTCAAGCTGATGCGCTCTCTCTCTCTCTCTCTCTCTCAGAATAAATGAATAAACTTAAAACCCTTGCTACCCCAGGGGCGCCTGGGTGGCTCAGTGGGCGGCCGACTTCAGCTCAGGTCATGATCTCACGGTCTGCGAGTTCGAGCCCCGCATTGGGCTCTGTGCTGATGGCTCAGAGCCTGGAGCCTGCTTTGGATTCTGTGTCTGCCTCTCTCTCTCTGCCCTTCCCCTGCTCATGCTCTGTCTCTCAAAAATAAAAAAATAAACGTTAAAAAATTAAAAAAAAAAACCCTTGCTACCCCCACCCCCCAAAAAAAAGTTTTTAATGTAGAGCATTAAAACTTTCTGGGTTTCTGGGAGGTCATGTTGTTGACTGGGTGCACCATGATTCTCTAGTGCTTAGTATTCCCTAGCCTTCTACATTCAGGAGATGAAAATGGGAAGACTCCTAAGTTTAAAAGTGAAAAGTCAATAACTAAAGCTCCTGGAATTAAATACAGTATGGTATAGTATAGTATATTTACGATCCTGGGATAGGAACTATTTCTTAGAGAACAAAAAAGGCTTAACCATAAAAGAAAAAATACAGATAAATTGGATTTCATTAAAAAAAAACTTGTGCTCATAGAAAATTATAAAACGTGAAAAGGAAAACCATACTGGGAGCAGCTTTTTGAAATACATTTATCTAACAAATGACTCAAAATCTGAATATAAAAAATGTTTAGAAGCCAATAATAAAAACTCCTGCTGTCAATCAAAGGAATCATGGTTCGGAGCGTCAGCCTGGCTTAGTCGGAAGAGCATATGACTCTTAATCTGAGGGTCATGAGTTTGAGCCCCACAGTGAGCACAGAGATTACTTAAAAATAATAACATTAAAAAAATTTTTTTAAAAAAGCAATCAGGGCACTTTGGAGAAGTGGCTGATTCTGACACTGGGGCAGGAAATATACAAGGTGATCCCGGAGCATTCTGCAATGCCATAAAATGAGAAAGTACTAAAGAAAAAA
>PITB01021971.1:0-12535 GCA_004024585.1 Paradoxurus hermaphroditus | reverse complement strand
TGATCATGAGGACAACATCAGACAAGTCCCAGCTGAGGGACATTCTACCCAGTATGTGACCTGTACTCCTAAGAATTTCCAAGGTCATCAGTAACAAGAGAAGTCTGAGAAGTCGGTTAAGCGTCCGACTCTTGATTTCGGCTCAGGTCACGATCTCACGGTTCTTGGGAGGGAGCCCCACGTTGGCGGGCAGCCTGCTTGGGAGTCCCTCTCTCCCTCTCCCCTGCTCGTGCGCACGCGCTCTCTCGCTGTCTCTCAAAATGGATAAATAAACATTTAAAAAAATTTTGTAAACAAAAAAGGGAAAAGGTCCTTATGTAAAAACTAAGGAAATCTGAATCAAACATGAATTTTAGTTAACGATAATGTATTCGTTCAGTTCTGACAAATGTGCCATTCTAATGTAGGATGCTAATTACAGGGGAAACTGAATGCAGGGTATACACTTATATACCTTACCCATCATCTCAACTTTTTATAAATCTAAATCTATTCTAATATAAATAGATTATGTAAAAAGTAAAAAAAAAAAAAGTCAAGTCACTTAAAAGTGGATAAAACACTTGAAATCTCTTCACAAAAGATTTCTTTATGACCAAAAGGCATAAGAAAGAATTCTCAACATCATTACTCATAAGAAACACAAATTTAAAATACTGTGATGCACCAACACATACCTATCAGAACGGCTAAATTTTAAGAGACAAAGAACACACATGTTGACAACACTGCGTAGCAACCTTCTCTCTTGTTGCTAATGAAACAGTAAAATAGTACGACCATTCTGGGAAACTGATAGCTTCTTTTTTTTCTGTTTTCACATTTCTTTATTTATTTTTGAGAAACAGAGAGGGAGAGCATGAGAAGGGAAGGGGTAGAGAGGGAGACACAGAATCCGAAGCAGGCTCCAGGCCCCGAGCTGTCAGCACAGAGCCCGGCACAGGGCTCGAACCCACGAACCGTGAGATCATGACCTGAGCCGGAGTCGGAGGCCCAACCGACAGAGTCGCCCAGGCACCCCGAAAACTGACAGCTTCTAATAAAGTTAAAAATCTAAATTCCTCATGGCCTGGCAGTTCTACTCCTAGCTTTATACTCAAACAAAATGAACATACAAGTGCACAAACAGATTCCTACAAGAATATTCACAGCGGCCTTATTCACAATACGTAACCCTGAAAATAGCCCAATTGTCCATCAACTATAGTGATCAGCGCCCTGAAGTAACACTCACTGATGATACCAAAATGATCTACTGATACACGCAACAAAATGGATACATCTCAAAAATATTATGTTGCCTGGGGGCAAAAAAAGCCAGACGCAGAAAGTATATTCATTTAGGGGAATTTCAAAAAGAGGCAAAGTTAGCCTATGGAGATAGAAATCGGAATGACGGCGATTGCTTCAGCGAGGGTAAGGTGAGGACTCGCTGTGTTAACAAACAAAATTCAGCCAAGAAATGTGAAGATTTAATGGGCTTTATTAAGCCACTCACGAATCAGGCGGCGGCCCCTGTAGCCAGCAGAGATGCCCCGAGGAGTTGTACCAAATGGAAGGTTTTTTTTTTTTTTTTAAATGTTTATTCATTTTTGAGAGATGAAGAGAGACAGAGCATGAGCGGGGAAGGGGCAGAGAGAGAGGGAGACACAGAATCTGAAGCAGGCTCCAGGCTCTGAACTGTCAGCACAGAGCCCGACGCAGGGTTCGAACTCACATACTGTGAGATCATGACCTGAGCCGAAGTCGGCCGCTTAACCGACTGAGCCACCCAGGTGCCCCGGAAGGTTTTTATTGGAAGGAGGACGGGGCGAGGAAGTGACTAGCCAAAGGAAAGAAAGTTATTGAGTGTTTTCAAGGACTCCGACAGAGAACACTACATTTTTCTCAGCAATATTTTTCCATCCCTCTAGGGATAGAGGCCAAGCTATTAAATTCGGGTACCTCAGGAGTTTGGTTTGTTCTGGCACAAATCAACAGTCAGTCGGGTTTGTAGAATCCGATGTTTTTTGCAGGCGAGGGGTAAAGAGATACGGTGAGCCCCGACCATCAGCAATGAGGGTCACAAGAAAAAATAATATGTTAACCCAGGGGCTAAAATGTGTTCGTCATAGCAGAGGCCACTGTAAAAAGAACTTAGATAAAGACAATGAGATATTTTGCTAATATACGAGTTTCAGGCAAGAAGTAAGATATTCAGTCCATACGGCAAATAACCTACAAAATTAGCGAGTTCTTCTATATTCTAGGTTTTTACCACCCACTAAGGAGTCTTACTATGTGGAATAGAGCAAAAAGCATTAGGATACTTTTTAGGACAAATAACAGCCCAAATCCCTCAATCTGACACTCCTTCATGATTAATTCCCCAAAGAATCTGAAGGATGTGAAGTTACAATGCCAAATACGAGCCCATTTGTGAAATTCTTCATTTCACACAAGGAGGTCCACCAGAAGGAGTGTCAGGACACAGGTTACAGGGGCGCCTGGGTGGCTCAGTCGGCTAAGCGTCCAACTTCGGCTCAGGTCATGATCCCACGATTCGTGAGTTCGGGCCCTGCGTCGGGCTCCGTGCTGACAGCTCTGAGCTTGGAGCCTGTTTCGGATTCTGTCTCTCTCTCTCTCTCTCTCTCTCTCTGCCCCTCCCCTGCTCGTGCTCTTTCTCAAAAAATGAATAAACATTAAAAAAAAACAAAGGACACAGGTTACAAATGCTGTCATCTTACTTCATAGAAAAATAGATAAGGGAGCTTCCCTAACAAGAAGATTATGAAAAGTGTTATAGAGAAAATAACAAGTTACTGGTTAAAAAAAGAAAAAAGAAAAAAAGACAGTACCGGTCAGTTGCGGCCTGGAAGTATTTCCCCTCCCATATCGTTTCATGGGATTTGTAAGTTTATCAGCTGCCCAGTGGGTCAGCTGATGAATCTTTTTTTTTTTTTTTTTTTAAGTTTATTTATTTATTTATTTTGAGAGAGAGAGAATCCCAAGCAGGATCCGAACTGTCAGCGTGGAGCTGGATTCAGGGCTCAGAAGGAGAGAGAGAATACCAAGCAGGCTCTGCAAAACCAGAACTCAGGAACCACGAGGTCGTGACCTGAGCCTAAATCAAGAGTCAGACGCTTACCTGACTGAGCCATCCAGGGGCCCCGAGGAGCCATTTCCATCAGGGATCTTTCCATGGACTGTGGCAACACAGGTTTCTTATTTGGGCCATACCGTAAATCAGTCAGTGGACCGAAACTACGACCACTATCAGCTCTAAGGTTTTTCTTGGTGGGATGCCCTGAATTGAAAATCCTTAAGAAAGAGTTTTAGATTTTCCTTCGGGAGGTAATTAACATTGCCTCTGAGGGCCTTGGTTTTGATAGATTTTAAGGCAATGATCCTTGCTGCTCCATCAGCCAAAAATTTGTCTTTAGCTTCTCCTGAATCTAATTTGTGTGTATGTATGTATGTATGTATGTACGTATACATGTATGAGAGAGAGAGAATTCCCAGCAGGCTCTGCAAAACCAGACACCAGGGGACGGGGCTCAATCTCACTGAACCCTGAGATCCTGACCTGAGCTGAAATCAAGAGGCCGATGCTTCTGGCCGAACCAACTGAGCCACCTCGGCAGCCCCTCCTGAAGCTAATTTTGAAAGTCCGGAAACCTTAATAATGGCCAAAGTGGATGCAAGTTTGTCAAAAATATCAAAACGTTTTAGATACCTGACTAAGTAGGGTCACAGATTATGAATCAATAGTGAATTATGTATTGGACCCCGGTGACAATAAAAGATTTTAAAGGCAAATTCCAGGAGGTTACATAGTTGAGCACACCCCATAACAGACCTGATAAAGCACAGACAATTATTTTGATAAAACACAAAATCTTTGCTTTCCTTTTTTAACCTCCTCCCAGGTCCGGAACGATAGTACAGGAAAACTTTGCCTTTTTAATAGATGAAACAATATTAAGTTTTGGTTTTATAGAAGTAAATTACAATATGAGATTCATTAGTTTAAAAAAATGGGGTGTTTTGTTTTTTTTTTAATTTTTTAATGTTTTTATTTATTTTGAGAGAGAGAAAGCATGAGCTGGGGAAGGCAGAGACAGAGAGAGAGAGAAAGAGAGAGAGAGGGAGAGGGAGACACAGAATCCAAAGCAGGCTCCAGGCTCTGAGCTGTCAGCAAAGAGCCCAATGCGGGGCTTGAACTCATGAACCATGAGATCATGACCTGATCTGAAGTCGGACGCTCAACCGACTGAGCCACCCAGGTGCCCCTAAAAAATGTTTTTTAAACTGTATTTAATTTTGAGAGACAGACAGACAGAGCATGAGCAGGGGAGGGGCAGAGAGAGAGGGAGACACAAAATCCAAAGCAGGCTCCAGGCTCCAAGCTGTCAGCACAGAGCCTGACTCGGGGCTGGAACTCACAAACCGTGACATCATGACCCGAGCCAAAGCCAGCTGCTTAACCGACTGAGCCCCCCAGGCAGCCCTAGATCCGTTAATGTTTATATACTCATCCTGACATTGTTCTGCTGGGCTGGGAATGACAGAAGAGGCAGGGGCAACAGGATTCCCATACTGCGAAGAGCGTTGCTCTAAGTCGGGTAGGCAGAACAAAGATCTAAAAGATGGGACGAGTTCTAAACCGACAGCAGACGGTATAAACATCAAAGACGCCATCACCAGAATCCCGGCCTTGCAAGTAGTTCTGAAACAATGGGGGAAGTTCTTTTCAACAAAGATTGCTGCCTGGCCGTAAAACTTCAAAGACAAGGCAAGGAAGTAGGAGCCCACCGAAGAGCGACTGCAGCCTGGCCTCGGGGAGTTACCGCTGTGTGTACCGAGCAGAAAGGACGACTGTCCCTACACTGGCATTTCGGCTGGCCACCCCGACCCTTTGTCGCTCAGTTTACTGTGGCATAGAAGCGGTGGTTTCCCACAGCCAGAAACACACTGTGTATTACGTCTCGCACATACTTACGCACACGAAACCATACAAGTAACCCAAGTATAAGTTACTAAACTGACAATGTATGGCCCATTTTCAGTACATGCCAGGCATGTATGCTACTTTTTACCTTTTTAATGAAATTCTTTTTAATTTATATACAGATAATAAATACACCTATGATAAAATAGGTAGCATCCATTCATCTATATAAACAGATATAGAGAGCATTTGTATTTTCTACTTAAATACATGTTCATCGTAATTCATCACTGGTTTGTGACCGCAGTTTGAAAAACCTGAAGCAATGATAAGTCCTTCCACGGTAGGAGAAAGCGCTTACGGGGGGGTCACTGATTCTTCTCTCCCAAAGGCGCACCCGCTGCCTCGTCTGCGTTCTCTCAGCGCCAATGCACGCGGTGTACGTAGAGTTAACGTGTGCTTATCATTCTAAGTGTTTTGCCATCTGCTCTTTGGTTCATTTGTATTTTAATTCTCTTCCCAACCTTTTTCAACCATTTGTAATCTTTGCTTTTCAGTGACTCTTGGGAAGCGGGTGATTGTGAACTATCATAAATTAGCAACCTGTAGTGTATTAGCAAGCTTATAACTATATTTCAAAATTTTTAGAGACATATTCTTTCCCATATTAATTTTTTGGTCAAAATGGAAAAGCCAAACACGGATAAACTATGCTTAGAATTTCATATTTATCTTTTTTGGAAATGATTTGGATTATTCAATGAGTATCCATTATTTAGTTTATTTTAGTATAAACTGTGACCTTCTATTTATTTAAATTAAAACACTTATTTAAAAATTTTTCAGGTTTTATTTATTTATTTTGAGGGTGGGGGAAGTGAGAGTGGGGGAAGGGCAGAGAGAGAGAGGGAGAGAAAGAATCCAAAGCAGGCTCCAGGCTGTCAGGCAGTCAGCACAGAGCCCGACGGAACTGAAACCGAGAGCCCAAACATTTAACCGAGTGAGCCACCCAGGCACCGCCTAATTACTTGTTTTTAGCAATTATACTTGGACAAGACATTAAACAGCTAATCATCATTTTAAGTTATTTCTTTTGGTGACGAATTTTGTAACATAGAGATAACATGAGCTTATTCGATTAGCAAACTCGGGTAGAAAAGGCTGCATCTACATTATCGTTAATGCTGATAACTCTGAAGATATTCTTGTTTTTATTAAACCAACAAACTTGAATTCGTTTTTATTTATCAAAGATTATCCTCGATTATATGAACTTGGGTTAGTTTTCATTCTATTTCTGAGAACTTTAGGAATACTTAATAGATATAAGTACTTGATAGTCCTCAAGCCAATTTAAGTAGAACTCTTTTATAAATTAATTTTGGCAATATCATCCCGAGGTAGTACAATACCATATCTATAACACACACACACACACACACACACACACACACACACACAGCTCTTATAGCTTTTTTTTTTTTTAATTTATTTAACTTTATTCATGTGTCAGGCAGGAAACTCTAAAGAATAGCCAGGTCCAGGGGCGCCTGGGGGGCTCCGTCAGTTAAGCCTCCGACTTTGGCTCTGGTCTTGATCTCATGGTTTATGAATTCAAGCCCCATGTTGAGCTGACAGCTCAGAGCCTGGAGCCTGCTTCAGCTTCTCTGTCTCCCTCTTCCTCTCCCCCACCTTGCTCATGCTCTGTCTCTCTCTCTCTCTCTCTTTTTTAAAATTTTTTTAACGTTTATTTATTTTTGAGAGACAGAGAGACAGAGCACGAGCAGGGGAAGGGCAGAGAGAGAGAGGCAGACACAGAATCCGAAGCAGGCTCCACGCTCTGAGCTGTCAGCACAGAGCTCGATGTGGGGCTCGAACTCACAGACCAGCTCAAACTCACAGACTGTAAGATCATGACCTGAGCTGAAGTCGGCCACTTAACTGGCTGAGCCACCCAGGCACGCCTCTTTCTCTCTCTCTCTCTCTCAAAAATAAACAAACATTAAAAAAAAAAAAAAAGACTGGATCCAAATTGTTTCCAGCAGATGGACTAATTTAAGGTTACCTGCTCAGATGACCAGTCTTTTATTCAAAATGCATTATTATCATTATCATTAAAATGTATTATTATCATTATTATTATTTGCATAGATGGGCAGTCTTTTATTAAAATAATAATAATATTATTATTATCAACATCATTTGCATGCTGTAAGGATCCTTTTAGAGCTGTTTTGGACATATTTTGTCCTTTGCACACTCGGCAAAGAATGCAGTCGATTGTCTCAGAGAGGTTTGGAATCCTCTTTTTTTTTTTTTTAATGTTTTTATTTATTTTTGAGACAGCGAGAGACAGAGCATGAGTGGGGGAGGGGCAGAGAGAGAGGGAGACACAGAATGTGAAGCAGGCTCCAGCTCTGAGCTGTCAGCACAGAGCCCAACTCGGGGCTGGAACTCACAGACCTCGAGATCATGACCTGAGCCGAAGTCGGATGCTTAGGATGCTTAACCGACTGAGCCACCCAAGCGCCCCTGGAATCCTCTTTTTTAAGGGTGCCCCTTAAGGTGGACTTACCTAAAACAGAGGTTCCCCAGAATGGCTGCTGCAATTTTAATGTAACCAACAGTTGTCCTAGAACACCACGAATCCCAAGTCCCCGCCCCCCCCCTTTTGAAACAAGAGAGCACTCCTCAATAGTGAAACCCCTCCAGGGGCATGACGGGCATCTGGTCTCTCTCTGGGCAGTCACCCGCCTGATCCCAGAGAAAGGCAACGACCTCAACCAAAAGGAGGGAGGTCGGTGTCTAAGGGGACTCACGGTGCCAGCAGAAGGCGGTCAGTATATAAGCTACAAGCGGTGAGCACGAGTCTCCTGTAGACACAGCAGCCAATTCCAGGGGACACCGGTCCTGCCACGCTGAAATCACCGCAGGTCCTGCTTCTGACAACAGGCTGTCAACCTAAAATTGTCAGAAGGCAATAATTAAGCAAGACCACTTACTTGGAATCAAAGAATTGCAGCTCGGCATACACAGATTTGAAAAGCAACCCAAATAGTTGTTTCACGAGAACTTTCCATCCGTGTTACTGGCGGAAAACTAATCTTGACTGAGTATAGTTCATTGCTAAGGCTCACACTCAGCAAAGTCTCTCACTGGAGCAAGTTACAGGTTTTCCGGCTCAGTCCTTGTAATATTTGGAGTTTGGCCCAATTCAAAAGTTCCCGTGTCTACCCGGGGCGGGGAGGGGGGGGGAGACCTGCGTGAACCCCATCTCCTTAACGGCTTCCTGGCTCCATTTTAAAACCCTTTCATGCAAGTGAAATGGGGTCATTTCACTCCACCTTTCAGATTCTTTTTTTTTTAACAACTGGAAAAGAGTTCTAAATTTTTGGACTGATGTAAGCTTTTCGTAATTTGAGCTAGATACCAGTTACATTTAGCAAAATTCACTGGGCGGTGCACTTAAGATTTGTGCACTCTGAGTTAGGTCACTTCCTGTTACCAAAAAAAAAAATGGGGGCGGGGGGATGTTATCAAGTTAAGATTTTATTTCTTAGATTTTATTTAAAGTATCCGTTAGAGTTCGAACTCTCATTTCATCTCGTTTCTCAGTTCGTCTCGAAAGGCCCCACTGACGTTTTAAATATCTCAACCAGAAAAGCCTCATCGGTTCACTTTTGCAAAGGTACCAATACAAGGCGACGCCTCCCTGATCCACTTCCAGACATGGGGCAGGCTAGCATTTCAGGGTGACCGTGACTCCCGCATGCACGGTGGGGTTTCCCTTTCTGGCGCAGAGCCCCAGAATCACGGGAAACCGTGCTCTGGTGCCGCAAGCGGGGCAGCTCACGCAGATTTCTAGCACTCTCCACGACCTTACGAGACACCGTTTTGAGCGGGACTGGAACCGGCGTTGCTACAGGTACCACGCGGAGCAGTAAACGCCGCACCGTGACCAAGAGCCAGGAGCCGGCTTGCAAACGCCATGCTTGAGGTCGTTCTAATAAGCCCTCATTATATCTTGCTACCTTTCCCCCCACCCCCAAAAGAGCTACAAATCTACACGCTTTTCGTTCCTTTCTGTTTTTCTTTCCTTCTCCTTCAACTACGATAAAAGAACCAGGTCTCGTTGACCCGGTAGGTGCCTCCGCAGCCCTTCTGCCGCCTCTCTGCGGTTCCCTTTGCCCTCCACCTGCGGTCCGCGCGCGGCCCCGCCCACCCCGACCCGCGGCCCCGCCCACCCCGACCCGCGGCCCCGCCCACACCGACCCTCGGGGCCCGCCGTCCCCGACCCGCGGCCCCGAGAGCGCGTGCGCAGTGGAGTTGGGCGCCAGGCGCTTGAGCCGGCGGCTGGCGCGCGGCTCGTCTTTCCCGTTGCTGCCGCTGCGGATGTCGCTCGATTAACTAGGTAAAGTTTGAAACGTTTGAAAAACAAATTTCCGCTCGGACGAGCTTTTCATTATTTCCATTCTCGGGGTTCTTCGGTTCGTCCAGGGCCTCAAAGCTAACGACGACAGACTAATTCACAAGTCCCAGGAGAGCGTCCTGGTGAATGACGCTATTCTCGGCGTGGGGACCACCGACACGACCCCTGCCGTCGTAGCGCTTCCCTGCTGGGCAGAGGAACCCGAAAGAAGTGGAAGCACCCACCAGCCTCAAAGGTATCTCCGAATGGTGGGCTCCCCTGATCAATTACGCCCTTCCTACCTCCTGCAGCCCGCATATCCGCCCTGGGCTAGGGGAGAAGTGGCGGTGAAGGGCGGGCTGGTGACGGGGAGAAGCGGGAAGCGTCACCAGGCGACCCCACGGGACGTGCACTTACTCCCCTCGAGCCCCACTCGCCTCGGCCCCGGGGACGCCGGCATTTAAGGCGGGTGGGGAGCAAGGCGGGGCGGGGCCACCGAGCTGCACTTTTGTCTTCAGAATCGCTCACTCGCGGTTTTCACGCGAGGAACACGCTTTGCAGACTCCTCTCCGGTTTTCCGGCGCCTCGGAGCTTGTTACTCTGTCTACGTACCGAGGTTAGTAGGCAGGGGAAGAGAGGCGTACTGTGTCTCTGTGGCGCAATCGGTTAGCGCGTTCGGCTGTTAACCGAAAGGTTGGTGGTTCGAGCCCACCCAGGGACGGGATGCTTCAGTTTTAACTCCATTCCGTGTGTTTCTCGCTGTTTATCACCTGCACATAAATTACTGGATTCTGGGTCCTGTGCACCTCACAGCACCTAACTGTTAAGAGCCGCCCACCTCCCCCAACCACATTCTCTGACAGTATCTGTGGGCCTGTCAGCTTTATACTCTACTACAGTGGGACTTATCAAACAAGTGCAGTCAAACTCTATAGTCCTCCCTAAAAGATTGGATGGTTATAAGTCACACTCTGTAGGGGCACCTGGGTGGCTCAGTCAGTTAAGCATCCGACTTTGGCCCAGGTCATGATCTCCCAGTTTGTGAGTTCAAACCCTGTGTTGGGCCCTGTGCTGAGAGCTTGGAGCCTGGAACTTGCTTTAGATTTTGTGTCTCTCTCTCTCTCTACCGCACCCCACTCACAATCTGTCTCTCAAAAATAAAGAAACATTAAAAAAGCTTAAAAAGTTTCACTTTTTGTGACCCCTTTTTTTATTTAATTCTAAACATGTTTGCCTTCATTGTTTAAAATTGCTTCCTTTGGGAAAATTGTTCTAGGGGGGATGGCTTTAAAAATATATATATTTTTAGAGCAGTTTTAGGTTCACAGCAGAGCCCAGGGGATGGGACAGAGATTTCCCATACCCTTCCTGCCCTCCATCCCCACACCCTAGGCGCCCTCATTGTCAACATCCCCCACTGTGGTGTGCGTTTGTGACAACCCATGAACCACTCCAGGGTCCAGAGATTGCACTAGGGTTCACTCGGTGGGTGGGTAGTCCTAACACGTGTGTAGTTAAAGTCAGGGACTGGAGGACCAGAGCGTGGGGCAGAAGCTCTGTTGAGAGATGCTCTGGACAATTAAGGAAAAACCAGGACGGTCTCTCCAACCACGTGCACGAGCAGCAGAGCACCGCGAGCAGATATTGACACACATCACCCCTTCAACTGCTGAGAAACCACAGAAATGAAAACAACCACAGCAGCACCCAGATTTGGGGGGTAGGGAAGGGGAAGAGGAGAACCCCTGTGACACCGTCCAAAGGTTGGGAGCTGAAATCTCAGCAAAAACCATGAACAAGGAGACCTCAGGGAAGGGCTGGAGCAGTATAATTTCCAGCCAGAACGCGCTGCTAGCCCCTGACCCAGTATCCTTCAAGGGTGAGTGACAAGCAGCAGACCCCAACAACAAGGAAATGCGAAAGGCAAAACGTAACTTTTTAGGCAGAAGTTACATGGTCACAAGGGAATTGTGGAAAATGAAGGAAGAATGAAGAGCAATGGCTAGGTTAGGTGGCTAAGTAAAGAAATCTGACTACTGAGCCACAGTAATAATGCCTACATCTTTAATATGTATGTGAATAAAAATTAATGCCAATAACTACAAAATGAGAGTAAAAGAATTAAGATGTCCTAGAGTCTTAGCATTGTCAAGGAAATGAAAAGGTTCTAGTGTATCAACTTTTGCATCAATGTTATAAAATACATGAAGGTAATTTATATGTGTGTACATGAAACAAATGTTGAGCTAAATATTTAGTTTAATATTTAATGTATTAATATTAATTAGAACAAGAAATAACTCTTTTTGAGAATTCTCTAGAATTATTTACGGATGGAATATTCTGTATATATCTGTCACGTCCATCTGGTCTCATCTGTCCCTCAAAGACAAATAATTAGCCTTATTTTTGTTGTTAAACATGTAAATATAGGAAGGACACAGCGCAATGTGATAAACGAATAAGCCCGGGTAGCTAACAACCGGAAGAACATATGGAACATTGCCACCAACCCCAGAAGTTTCCCGGGAAAAGATTTCAAAGAGGGAACCACTCTTCTCCACTAAAACTTCCTGGAAATGGAAGCGCCCAGGAGTATCAGGTCCACGTAACTAGGTGAGGGGCTCACCCCTGTTACTGCCTTGTCCACAGTTTGGCTGTTTTTACTACTGCAGTATCTGAGCCTTTCTAAAAATATACAAGGGTTTGTGTATCACCGCTGTCGTGGGCGTTTGGGTCGTATCCGGTTTTGCCCAGGGTGAATGACACTGTGGGAATGTTGAGTAGAAGCCTCTTCGGATGTCTGCAGTCATTTCTCTGGGGAAGTCACCAGCAATATTACTAGGTTACAGGGCAGGTGTGTTTGTTAATTGGATGAGAAACTGCCAAATATTAGGAAAGTACTTGCACAAATTACAGTGCAATCAAGATCACGCAATAACATCATACACACTTAGTGTGGGGATGGAGAGAGGAAACAACTGTAAAAATCTGTTTTTCGAGGCTTTTCCTCTTTACTGTGTTCCGCATACCGAAGACCTCCCTGAAGGTGGCGGGGGTCACACCGAGGGTGCCCCCCAGCCTATTCAGGTCTGGCTGCGGAGACAGGGAGGGACTCCAGGCGGCCCACCCAAGAACCACTCACAAACGCCAGGTAGGAACAGACCTTCCCTCCGCGGTCAAGGCCTGGCCACTCT
>PITB01021970.1:0-20398 GCA_004024585.1 Paradoxurus hermaphroditus | reverse complement strand
TAAAAAAATAAAATAAATAAAATAAAATTAAAAAAAAAGACTACTACACAGATGATGTGAAATTCCCATTAGATCCTCTCAAGAGGGACAGATGTATGTGCTAACATCTTGGTATTATATTTACGCATCAGCTGATGGAAGACAATAAAGTAGTAATAAGAGGACATGGGACCTTTTGTTTCTCTGTTCACACATTCCTGGTGTCTCTTCCTTTTCTTATAAGGACATGAGTCCTATTGGATTAGGGTCCCGCCCTTATAGCCTCATTTAATCTTAAGCACCTCCTTAAAGGGTTTGTCTACAGCAGTTGTCACACTGCTCTTTAGAGCTTCAGTATAAGAATGGGAGTGGAAGGCGGGTAAAATTGAGTCTATAACATTAAAAACACACCTGACTGGTACAAAAAGAGGAGGGGCTTTTGAAGCAGATAAGGATTTAATCCTCACCTCTACAACTTTGTGGTCTTTAGCAGATCAATTAATCCCCTGACCTTCACTTCACTTTCCCTATGCTATGTGAAGTGGATGTGATAGTGACACCTAGGATGTTGTGAGGATTGGGAAAATATCTTCCCAATGAATTAATGTGGGGATGAAAGTAGAGCTGGTGACCTGGGACCCCAAAAAGACCTGTAGATTCATGATATCCATCTGGCCATTATCCGTTATACCAATAATGGGGAGAAGCCTAAGGCTAGAGTCTGAAACCTAGATGGGAAAACAGTTTCTGAGGGAAATAGGGTAAAAAAATTCTTGATGAACATGATGCAGAAATCCTCAACAAAATATTAGCAAACCGAATTCAACCTCTGCAAAGCAATGTGTTATATACAACATTAACAAAATCAGGGATAAAAACTATGATCATCTCAACAGATGCAGGAAAAGCATCTGACAAAATTCAAGATCCATTTAGGATAAAACCTCAAGAGAAGTGCCTATAGAGGGAACGTACCTCAACATAGTAGACGCCATATATGACAGGCCCGCAGCTGACATACTCGAAAGTGAAAAGCTGAAAGTAAGACAAGGATGCCCACTCTCACCACTTTTATTTTACATAGTATTGGAATTCCTAGATAGAGTAACAATAAAAGGTATCTGTATTGGAAAGGAAGAAGTAAAGCTCCCTATTTGCAGATGACATGTTACATAAAGAAAACCCTAAAGACTCCAACAAAAAACTGTTAGAACTAATAAATTTAGTAAAGTTGTAGGACTTTACTAAATACAAAGTCAATATACAAAAATTTGTTGTTTCTACATACTAACAATGAACTATCAGAAAGAAATTAAGAAAACAATCCCATTTACTATTGCTTTGAAAACAAAATACCTGGCAATAAATTTAATCAAGGAGATGAAAACCTCTGAAAACTAAGACCTTGATCAATAAAATTGAATAAGATATAAATGGGAAGATATTCCATGCTTATGGATTGGAAAAATTAATATTGTTAAAATGTACATACTACCCAAAGCAATCTCCAGATTCAATGCAATCCCTGCCAAAATCCCAGTGGCATTTTTCACAGAAATAGAAACAAGAATCAAAAATTTGCATGAAACCACAAAAGGCCCTCAATAAGTAAAGCAATCTTGAGAAAGAACAAAGTTGGAAGCATCATGCTCCCTGATTTCAAACTATATTTCAAAGCTGTTGAATCAAAACAGTATGATAGTGGCATAAAAACATACAGATCAATAGAACATAATAGAGTCCAGAAATAAACCCACATATATATGGTCAATGAATTTACAACAAAGGAGGCAAGAATATACAATGGGGAAAGGACAGTCTCTTCAATACATGGTGTTGAGAAAACAAAATAGGAGGCAACCTATGGAATGGGAGAAAATCTTTGCAAATCATTTATCTGACAAGGGGTGAATATCCAAAATATATGAAGACCTCCTACAATTTAGTAGCAAGAAAAGAAGGGGAGAAAAGGGAGGATTGGCCGCTCTGTTGGTTAAGTGTCCAATTCTTAATTTCGGCTCAGGTCACGATCTCGCGGTTCATGAGATCAAGCCCCACATGGGGCTCTGCACTGACAGCATGAAGCCTGCCTGGGATTCTCTCTCTTTCCCTGCCCCTCTCCCACTCATGCTCTTGCTCTCAAAATAAATAAACTTTAAAAAGAACAAAAAATCCAATTTAAAAATGGGCGGGGCGGTGGGGGGGGCGCCTGGGTAGCTCAACAGAGTTTCTTCACAAAGCAGTTAACTGAGCACTAATGATGGAAGATCCAGGAGGGGCATGGAGGACGGCGCTCAGACTCTCGCTACAAGTCCCTGGAGATTTTGTGACATCGTGCGGGTTCTGGCCACATTTTCTTTGGCCCTTGGTGAAGTCCCCATCAGTTTAACAGGCAGCATAGCCGATGTGGGAAACAAAGGCACAAGAACAAAATTTTAATTTTCTTACAATTCACAGCCCATTGAGACAGGCAGAGTGACTGTCCTCTCGGAACTCAAGTGCCTCCATGTTGATGATGAGGGACCCTAAGGCAAGCGGAGGGCCAAGCACAAGCTAGAACACACACCCACACCCCCCCACCACCCCAGGCGGGATATGTGGGCTATTCCTTAGGCACTCCTGGCTGCCCAGGAACAAGCGAAAGGACAGAAAACAAATGGTTAAACTGATAGAGTCTCCATCAGTTTACAAATATCTTAGTAATATTACAAGAAAAGGGCAGTCTTATCAATAGCCTAATCTCCAGGAAGTCCCTACTGTCTTAATGACAATGCTTTGCTAGAGGGCAAAACAATTTTAGTTTGACAATAGCTAGGCCTCCAGGAAATCTGCGTCTTCTTTAACATATGGAAATCCCTTTAAGAAACCTCCCCTAGGGGCCCCTGGGTGGCTCAGTCGTTAAGCGGCTGACTTCAGCTCTGGTTATGATCTCGCAGTTCAGTTCGTGAGTTCGAGCCCGGGCCAGGCTCTGTGCCAACAACTCAGAGCCCGGAGCCTGCTTTGGATTCTGTGTCTCCCTCTCTCTCTCAAAAATAAACAAACACTAAAAGAAAAATTCTTTTTAAACACAGAAATTTCCTCTTGACTTTACCTCCCCAACTCCTCATTTGACCAGTCACTCAGCACAACCCAAGTGCAGCTCTCCCTGCCCACGGATCCTGTCCCGTGCTTTAGTAAAATCACTTTTTTTAAAAAAATTTTTTTAATGTTTATTTATTTTTGAGACAGAGAGAGACAGAGCATGAGTGGGGGAGGAGCAGAGAGAGAGGGAGACACAGAATGTGAAGCAGGCTCCAGGCTCTGAGCCGCCAGCACAGAGCCCGATGAGGGGCCTGAACTCACAGACCGCGAGATCATGACCTGAGCCGAAGTCGGATGCTCAACCGACTGAGCCAACCAGGCGCCCCATAAAATCGCCTTTTTGCACCAAAGACTTCTTCGAGAATTCTTTCCTGGCCATTGCCTGTGACCACCACCACTCCAAAACCCCATCAATAATACTTTGCTAAGGGCAAAAGGCAATCTTAGCTTAACATTAGCTGACCTCCGGGATCCTGTAAGTCTCTAACATAAAAATTTCTTTGGAAACTTACTTTATCTCTACCTCCCAAGATATATGTTCACAATCATGCTCCAAGCATATGGCCCCCTGACATCCATTTGAAGGATCTCCTAAGGTTTTATTAGACAGTAATAAATGACTTTTCCTAACAATAGCTAGTCCCCTCAAGGTCCTGGAAACCTTGCCTCCAAATTCCTTAGAGACTTATGCTATTCCTAACCCCTTCCCAACTTGAAAGTATATAATCAATTGCTCCTCATAATCCCAGTGCAACTCTTTCTGCCCATGGGTCCTGTCCCCATGCTATAATAAAATCACCTTTTTGCACCAAACCATCTCAAGAATTCTTTCTTTCTTTTTTAAATGTTTTTGGTTTTTAATTTTTTATATGCTTTTTAATTTATTTTTATTTTTTTTTTATTTTTTTATTTTTTTAATGTTTACTTACTTTTGGCAGAGAGGCAGAGAAAGAGGGAGACACAGAGTCCGAAGCAAGCTCCAGGCCCTGAGCTGTCAGCACAGAGCCTGACGCAGGACTCGAACTCACAAACTGTGAGATCATGATCTGAACCGAAGTTAGTGCCTAACCGATTGAGCCACCCAGGCGCCCTTGGTTTTTAATTTTTTTTTATTTTTTTATTATTTATTTTTGTTTTTTAATTTTTTTTTAATGTTTATTTTTGAGAGAGCGAGACAGAGCATGAGCGGGGGAGCAGGCAGAGAGAGAGAGGGAGACACAGAATCTAAAGCAGGTTCCAGGCTCTGGACTGTCAGCACAGAGCCCGATGCGGGGCTCGAACCCATAGACCGTGAGATCGAACCCATAGACCGTGAGATCATGACCTGAGCCGAAGTCGGCCGCTCAACCGACTGAGCCACCCAGGTGCCCCTATTTATTTTTGAGAGAGGGAGAGACAGAGCATGAGCAGGGGAGGGGCAGAAAGAGAGAGGGAGACACAGAATGTGAAGCAGCTCCAAGCTCTGAGCTGTCGGCACAGAGCCCGACGTGGGGCTCGAACTCACGAACTGCAAGATCATGACCTGAGCCAAGGTCGGACGCTTAGCCAACTGAACCACCCAGGCGCCCCTCAAGAATTCTTTCTTAGCCGTTTGCTCAGGAACCCAGTTTCACAATTCCATCATTATGAGAATTAAATATAGAATGGAGCCATATGAAGTTGCTGTTTCTAGACATCAAAAACAGGGGTGGAACTTACCAAAATAGTTAACATTCCTTGGCGCTTCAGATTTTTCAAACACTCCGGTCCTAAATTCCTTTTTCTGATCCTAAAGCACAGTTCCGCTCGACCGTTTGGGTGGCCCTGGGGATTCAAAATTGCATATTGTTGATTTACCCTGTGGAGGTCAATCAATTAGCCTCCTGGCAGCCTCATGAGATTTGGCAGTTCCTACAAGGATCTCGAGCTTCTTTCCAGCAAGCCACAAGCACATCCCTTGGGGGCCAGAGAAGCCAAGAGGCAGGACAGCTCCGTGCTCTGCCACACACAGACTCAGTGCACTTTCACCTTCTTTCCATGGCCTATTTTGCATTATTTGTTGCTGTACATGGGGTAGTGATGTTTGGTTCCGTTTTAAAATGTAGAAACTGGAGTGCCTGGGTGGCTCAGTTAGTCAAGCGTCCGACTCCTGATCTCAGCTCAGGTCGTGATCTCGTGGTTCATGAGTTCGAGCCCCGCATTGGGCTCTGCATTGACAGGTGAGGAGTCTGCTTGGGATTCTGTGTCCCTCTCTTTCTGCCCCTCCCTGCTCTCTCTCTCTCTCTCGAAATAAATATTAAAACTTTTTGAAAATAATAAAGTAACATGTGGAAACTGATGAGGACAAAGCACAAGTTAATAACCCCCTACCCCCTCAGGTGAGATATTCCCCAGGCTCTCCTGACTGCCCGAGAACTAAAGAAGAGGAAAAAACAAAAGGTTTAACTGATAGAGATCACTGTCAGGCAGGACGCAAGTCTCCATCTGTTTACAAATGTCTTAGTAAATTACAAGAAAAACACAATCTTATCGATAGCCTAACCTCCAGAAACCTGTAGATTCAGTTTCCTAGAGCCCTAACATCACCCTCTCCTCCATAGTGATGTGGGGAACAAAGGCAAGAAGGAAACGGTAGATAAAATTAAATTTCATTATAACCTGTAGCCCACTGGCAAATACTTGAGGCAGACGGAGTATAACATTTCTCCAGGAACTCCCAACTGCCTTATTGTTAATGCTTTGCTAGAGGGAAAAACCACCTTAACTTGAAGACAGCCAGGCCTCCAATATCTGAGGAGTCATCTTTAGCATATGAAAATCCTTTTGAAAACCTCCTTTTTAAAAAAGTTTTTTTAAGTCTATTTATTTGTTTATTGAGAGAGCATGCACAAAACACAGTTGGGTAGTGGCAGAGAGGGAAAGAGAACCCCAAGCAGGCTCTGTGCTGTTAGCTCGGAGTCCCACATGGGGCTTGAACTCACTCACAAACAGTGAGTTCATGACCTGAGCCAAGATCAAGAGACTGAGGCTTAACCAACTAAGCCACCCAGGGGCCCCCAGAAATCTCCCTTTTGCCTCTACCTCCCCCAACTCCATTGTATAAAATCCGTCATTTCTCAGAACTGCAGTACAGCTCTTTCTGCCAACAAGTCCTGTCCTTGTGCTTTAATAAAGTCACCTTTTTGCTAAAGCGGTCTCAAGAATTCTTTTTTGGCCTTCGACTCCGCTCCGCTCTGCTCCAAAACCGCATCAGAAACTGAGGCTAGAGAGGGTTTAGCACCAAGTAGTATTAGAAGTAACATGGGTTTGAAGTTAGATGGATCAGTCCAGGCACTGCTGTTAGTGTGTGACCTCCTCAAGGTCCTTGAACTTCTCTCTCGACCTGTTTCTTTTCTGGAAAAGGGAGCTAACTAATAATATCTCCCTTTCTCATACAGCTCTTTTGAGTTCAACCCAGACTCTCCATGGCCCGCCTTTGGCAGGTAGACATGTGGCGAGAGAACCCACGAGGAGCCACTGCGGTAAGCGCCGGTGCGGCAAGGGGTTAAGACCTCGCCAGCGGGCGTACAGCCGGGGCCTTCCATAAATATAGATACTTTGTTTCCACTGGAGACAGAATTGGCCTCGATATCCCCATTTTCAGGCCGCCTACAAGTACCGCAGTCTGTCCCAAAAGCCGGAAGTGAAACTACCCAGTTCCCGGGGGTGCGGTACAATTGTGCCAGCCCTCAGCAGGCGGGGCCGGAAGTCTTGGGTGGCTGCGGCCCGCGCCTGCGCGCCGCCATCTTGCTCGGAAGAGCCCGCCTCCTTTCCCGCCCTGGACTCGAAAGCCAGGGGGCGGGGTTCTGCGTCGCGGCGGGCCGTGGCGGGGCCATGGCGAGCAGGGAGGCCGACGTGCCGGGGATGCGGGCGTCTGCCCCGGGACCCCGGCTGGGCGGGACCCCGGACTGCGCAGCGGGCGCCACGAGGCTGCCCTTTGCCCGAAGCGGCAGCGGAGTTCCCCGACTAGGGGAGCAGCCCCCGGCAGTTGTGGAGAAGAGGGGGCCGTACATGGTGACGCGCGCGCCTTCCATTCAGGCCAAGCTGCGTGAGTGTGGCCCAATGGGGGGGTGGGGGTGGGTCTATGCCTGAGCAGGCTACCTGGTCCCCTGGGCGGGCTCCGGAGCCCCGCTGGGGATCCCCCGGAGGGGCAGCTGCGGCCAGCTCCCGGCTCGAAAATGTGATCGGAGTGAGCGGGCTCCTGGCGTTTGGGAGACACGGCGGAGTGGGGAAAACCCCGCTGACCCGGATCCTTTGACTTCCAGAGAAGCACCGGGACCTGGCCAAGGCCGTTCTGCGGAGAAAAGGCATGCTGGGGGCCTCGCCGAACCGCCCCGACTCTTCAGGGAAAAGGTCTCAGCAGGCGACATCTCCTGTGCCAGCAGTTTCCAGAGAAGGCCTTAGTCCTTACGCTTTAAGACCGAGCTAGTGATTCAGCTGGCGCCAACCCATTTAGTTCCCTATTTTAGCATGGGAAGAGAAATGACCTTTTCTTTTCCTTTCAGGATATGATGGTGTCAGGGAAATGGCTTTGGAATAACAGAGTCGTGTCCGTGCTTAGGCTCGTTCACTTGTCTCAGTGTCGAGTTAGGCAGGAACACAGTGGCTGGGGTCTCCAAGAGTGAGGCTAGCACTGTGGGAACAGTGCTGTATTTCTCTTTAGCGGAATGGTAAAAACTCTGAGGCCTGGATGGGACCTTATCCAGTGCCTCTTAAGTTCAGAGCTAAAACTCAAGAAAGGAGAAGAGAGATTTGCCCAAGGACTTGCAGTTAAGTGAGGTGGGGGAGCTTTCCCAGGTTCTGGAAAGAGTAGGTGTGCTTTTCCTCAGGAGCGGGAGGGGGAGTGTGTGGGGGGAGCTGCATGTTCTGAGGAGCTGGAGCAGGCAGCAGTGGCTGTGTGACCAGGTAGAGGGCAGGAGGGTACTGCAGTCCGTGCTTTTTGCAGAAGCGCAGACTCCGGTTTTCCCCGGGCAGTGCCGGTGCTTCACCAATGCCTGGTCTCTTCCCCATCTCCCCTCAGGTCCGTGAAGTTTAACAAGGGCTACACTGCCCTTAGTCAGAGTCCCGATGAAAACCTGGTGTCCCTCGACTCTGACAGGTGAGTTGCTGTCTTTGGAAATGTCCCTTGGGGAGCGATTTGGGTAAAACGGCGGATCTCTTCCAAGACCCTTCATGCACGTGCCAGGGCTGCCTTCGGAGCCTCGTCCCTTCCCAGGCTAGCTTGGTTAGAGGACTCAGGCGATCAGGCTGCCCTTGGGTTTGGAGTACCAACCTTGCGTGGGGGGAATCAGCCTCCCCTGTCTTGTCTTCAGTGTTAGTGACAGTGACCCCGTCCCCGCTTGAGCCCGTGGGAAGAGTCGGGGGTACTCACGACAGATTCTGGGCTTCAGTTCTCTGACATGTGGTCTTCGCTTCACAAGTCCTCCAGACCCCCTTGCGTGCCCTCCACAGGCATCCCCCTGAACCGACTGTTTTCCTCTTCTCCTAGTGATGGGGAGCTGGAATCCAGATACTCCTCCGGGTATTCCTCTGCAGAGGCAAGTCCAGAGCTCCGTTCTGCACGGGGCCAGGCTGCAGGCAGCGTCACCGCCACTGCCAAATGCTTGTCTTGTGCCTGCTGTATGCCCGGCACTGTGCCAGACTTCCGGTCTGTTCTCCAATCTTCTACTCTGTCTTACTCCCCCAGCAGAGGTATAGGTGTCCGAGGAGGGCTGTTGAAAATTCAGAAGACCATAGACCCTTAGGGCTGAAAAGGACCTCACAAGTCTTCTGGTGCACGTGGCCGCTTAGAAAAATTCTTTCGGGAGGTAGGGGAGAATTAAAAAAAAGAAAGAGAGAAAAGGAATCCTCTCGATAAACCCCACCTAAATGTTCACCAGCCTCTGCTTGAGTGCTCCTCGTACCTGGGGACTCACTATCTCTAGGAAGCTAATTTGAAATGTCTCCTGCAGGCTGAACTCAGTGGTCCTAGGCCTGCCCTCCAGTGTCAGCCAGTAATTCCAGTTTCCCTTCCTTTGATTGCCTTTTATCTGAGATCAGCATTCCTGTCCCTCCCCTGGTCATCATCCTCCGTCAAGCTCAGTTTCTTCCAGGCCAAACAACGTCTGTTCCTTCAGTTGTTCCATCTCTGGGAACTCAGACTGAGATACTACTAGGCTGGCCGTTTGGGCATGTTTCCAGAGTGATGGTCCCAGACCCAGGGACTCTGTCTGTTCTGGCAGGTGCAGCTTTCTGCCTTTATCAGATAGAGGTGAAGTGCCGGAGACATGACTATACGCCACTGGTATTTTTCCCTTGTTCTCCTGGAAACCCTCGGCCACCCCCTGAGTTCCTGCCAAAGAGAATAGAGGCAGCCTATAAATTTTATCCTTGAATATCTGGGTGCCTAACATTGTTAAACCTAAGAAAAGAAAAATTAGGCAAGAGCCAGAGGAAGTCCTGCGCCATTCCCAGTCTCCTGTTCCTTCCTCGCAGCAGAACTGGTACAGCGAGGCTGACGGGTTCCGCTGCAGGGAAGGAGCCGTGACTAACCAGCAGGGCAGACAGAGCTGCTCCCCGCTCTGTTTCAACGAAACTCATATTCTCTTCTGCCCCGTTGTTCTGGTATCATCGTCCCATATCCTTCAGCCTTCACAGAGACCAGTCTGGGTTCCCAGTGGGAGTGGTCAGGCTGTTGACTTTCAAACATAATCTGGAATCTGATATTTACATCAGACGCTTTGGGATTCTTTAGCGAGAACAGCTCCCCTGGGGGTTACTGACGTTGTGGCCTGTATAGTAGCGACTCAGGGCACTTGGGGCCGCTCACTGCTGGGTGAGGCACAGGTGGAAAAAGGTGACACTTCCTCACATAGTCCAGTGATGTGTGGAGTTGGCCTGAGGGTGGAGCATGGTAAGGGAAGTTCTGGTGAGGGAGTGTAGGTCTGCCTTTTGGGCAGCAGTTACTTCTGCTTTGCCGCCTGGCTTATAGTTCTCTCCTCTCCTGCTCTTAGCAGGTGAACCAGGAAGTGAGCCGGCAGCTGCTCCAGGATGGGTATCACCTGGATGAGATTCCAGATGATGAGGACTTGGATCTCATCCCTCCCAAGCCTATGGCCTCTTCAACATGCTCCTGCTGCTGGTGCTGTCTTGGGGACTCTTCCTCCTGTTCCCTCCAGTAGACATAGGCCCCTAAGATGGGCCCTGCTCACCATGCCTGCAGAGCTCTGTTGGCCCTTCTTGGGTCACAGAGTGCAGTGGGGACTGCTGTCAACCTCAGAATCCCTGGAGGCACTGACCCTCTGGGAAGGTCTATGGCCTATAGTTCTCTCTTACCTGGTGCTTCTCAGGCCGGGGGCCCCCATTCTGCAGTTTTCCTCTGCTGTTGGGGCGGAGTTTGGAGAAACCACCTTCATAAGGGCAGGAACAGAGAATTCTGGTTCTTGTGGTGAGTGACGAAGCTAGCTAAGGAAAACTTGCAAGTATCTTGACTGATATTTGCCATGCTCTTTGGAGGGAGAAAGAGCTTTTGTGCCCAGGCTATGCTGGATGGTGTTGAATGGAAGCAGAAAATAGCACTTTATGGCTTTCGGTTTGGGAGTTTTTGAGAAAGAACTACCCTATGGGACCAGTTTAAGAAATTCCATATGCTCTCTCCTCTTCCTGGCTCCATGATGGGTTACATGCTTGACTCAAAAAAGCATAAAGCAGGCCCCTTTAGCCCTCTTCCCTTGTGCCTGTTTGGCTGTGGCGGGGAATACAGCAGCTTGCTTGACGGCACAGCAGGATCAAGGCTTCCAGAATCCCTGGACGCAGAGCATCCCCAACTGGCTCAAACTGTCTGGGTGGGTTTAGCTGGTCAGCCCACCTCTAGTTAGAGAAAAGTTGCTCCGCTATGTATATATTTATTTATTTGTCTTTCTTGGGTGGTCATTCTTTGCTTTGTTATCTCAGCTAGTTCAGTACCCAGTCTTTGAGTGGACAGGTGTGGTGAAGGACCTGGAGCTGGCCCCAGAAGCCTGCAGGTTTGCGTCACCAGCAGAGGGAGCCACAGGGAGCAGTCAGGTGCCTTCCTATTGTGCTTTTTAAACTTGGGAATAGCAGAGAAGTAGAGTGGTACAGTCGTGTGGCTTTGATGGAGTCAGAGGCCCACAGGAAGGGGAGGAGGGACCCATGCCAGCTTCCGGGCCCCTGCCTGAGGAGATAATACGCCTTTGCAGAGGGTTTCCCCTTCACTCGAGCACGGGCCTCAGAGCAGATACAGAGGACTGGGCTCCGTAGTAAACCTCTGGTGCCACACAACCCTCAGCGTGAACGACACAGTCGGGACAGGCCTCATCTCCCCGGTGATCACGCTGCCCGTCCCCCACCCAAGCATCTCTTGCTATCCCAGTTCTCTCTAGAATTTAGTTTTCAATGCTTTTTTTTTTTCTTTTCCTTTTTTTGGCCTCACCTAGAGCCCTGGTGAGGATTAAATAAGAGTGGACACAGTTCCCAGCCTAAGGGACATGGTAGTCAGGATTGGGGTGTGGCCCCACATGGGAAAGTGCCTGGTCTGTTGCTTCTTTTGATGTCCTGTGGCCTCTAGAGGTACGAGGGATGATGCGGACTCTTGCTCTACCACATGAGGTGACCGAACGGCTGAGAAGGGCCTTAAGTGATAGATGTAATCTCGTAGCATGATAGCAGGAGGGAGATGGGCCAGAGGCACCCCAAGTTAGGGGCTGGAGAATAGGGACACAGATGTGCTCAGGAATGGGACAGGGCAATGTCCCACAGGTGCCTCCCGTTCCGACCACTTTGTGCAAATGCCTGCAGGCATTTGAAGATGTGAGAACATCCTTATCCTGAACCCCTTGCCCATCCACCGGGACTCTGCAGGCCTTTCTGCTTTCTGCCTCTAGAGGCGCATGAAGAGAGGGCTCCACTGTAGCAGGGTGTAGAGACAGCGGTGGTAGCAGGAAGCCCAGTGTGGGGCCACATTTCTGTGGGGGAATTGGTTAGGACGGGGGAGCTGAGCATTTGGCGACAGCTGTGGTGAAGGTGGCAAGGCCCTAGGATAGACCTCCAGCTCGTTGTTCCTATAAATCGCTGATGTATTTGCCTGCACCCGTTCCTGGAGAGGCTTTGACCTGACCAGAGCTGGTTGACTCCATGTAGAAGGCATTACCTTTGTGAAAAAGTTGGGAACAGGGTAGCAAGGCAGGGGAGAAACAGTCTACTGTTTGGGACCAGACGTCCCAGGCTAAAATGTCACCAATAAAGGCACCAAGGTGCCTAGAGCCAAACTGCCTTAATTCAGAGTGCTGGATATTCTGCAGGTGACAGTGCCCTGGGGGGAGAGGGGTGTATTTGCACTTACCTCACAGAAGGGAATATGTGTATGGTGTTTACAGAGGACTCTACAGAACTCTTGGCTTAGGCTTCTACAGCTCTGGAAGTTTCTAAGAATAAACACAATCATGCTAGTAGTTGAGCCGTTTCTGTGTTGCAGTAGGATTTTAAAGACAAGGTCTAGACCACAGCCTTCTGAGTTCTGAAACGAAGAAACCGTCTTAACAGCCCCAGCTGTGACCGTTCCTCCTAGGACCTCTTGTTCCTGCTATTCCCAGCGGGCATCATTCTCAGGTCTGCGTCACTGGAGACCATGGGTGGAACAGGCCTCTGCACAACACTTCTCTTTAGACTGCGTTCCCTTCAACGGACCTTTTATTCCCAGGTCATCTTTTGTTTTAAGCTGAAGAAAATTTGGGGGCCAAAAACAAATAACCCAGAACAGATGGGCCAGAACTTTTTTGAAGGTAGCTTCCTAGATTTCCATCATGCAGGGGGTCTAGCATGGGCTGTAGCCCAGAAAGATCCTTTTATGCCAGTCTAAACCCTTACCCCACAGGAAGGAGCCAACAGCCTGGGTCTCTGCTTAGTCTGAGGTGACAGGGTCTAGGACTGCAGTCAGGTACTTCAGGGGCAGAACAGACAGCTGTGCCACCTCTTGCAGACTAGCGGGTAGGCACAGGAAGAGTAGACACCCCACGTACTTCCTGCCAGTGTGCATCTACTCAATTTTGCCGAAAGCAGGTAGATAGTACGGAAATGCCAGGTGTGGCCAGATCCAGCCTGCTGGCCTTAACACGCTGATTCCGGCCCCACGGCCAACCGAGACATCTGAGAGGAGAGTCTTACACTGACAGTACCGGTCTTTAGATCCGCCTTCCACATACACAGGCCCCGAGGCCTGCCTGCAAGCTCCGCATCTGAGGCTGAAGCCAGCTGCCCTTCCTATGAAAGGGCTCTGAAGCCCAGCCTGCCCACCACAGGGACTCAAGCAGAAATTAAAGCAAAATCTGGACATCCAGCAAGGGCTCTCTCAGCCCACTTCAGGGTCTGGAACTCTCAAGGCTGACAACTCTGCATCACAGCCTCAACAAGTGCTCTTTAATTGCTTTGACAGAGTCAGAGGGTGACAGTGAGTAATGTAAGTCCACAGGCCTACTCTTTCCCCCCCTTTGCATTTGAGGAAACAGGTAGTCCCAGGGCCAGTACCCTGTTCTTAGAAATTGCTCACCTACCCTCTTGCTGTGAGTGACGCTGAAATAAGAACAGATTTTACCGGCCTGCCTAATGCCCTGGGCTGGAACAGAGCTGCTGCCTCCTGCCTTGAGGGGAGCCTGGCTCAGGTATAGTGAGAGTACAAGGGGAGTGTTGCTCTTAGTTCTCACTGGGGTCCTCCCAAGACAAAGATGGTTTGTCCTAGGCTTGCTCAGGAGTCACTACCTTCAAGCTCACTACTCTACCCCCGTTCTTCATGGCACACCCAAGTCCAGAACAGCGAAGGGGTCTGAGCTGGGCCCGAGGAGAGGCTGGCTAGGATGCAGGGTGACTGTCCGAGGAGAGCCAGAGAGGCTGTGGCCGCTACAGCAGGCAGCAGGCCCGGAACATCAGCAGGTCATCGGGCACAGTGAGCTTCAGTGAGACACTCTCATTGGCCCCAATGAAGAGCACCCCACCACGCTGCAGGGGGATTGGTGTCTGGGCTGTGGGAGTGCTGGCTGTCACTCTTCCCTGCACTATCAGTAGGATGCTGGCCGAGTCCACTGCCAAGACCTTGTATTCAGTGACGGAGCCAGGGACCTGGGCAGAAAGAAACAGATGATGCACTTCATTTTCTGTTCCTAACCGCTCGCAGTGGGCCCAGGACAACCCTAAAGACAGTGAGTGAGAGGAGAGCTCTGGCGCCTTCTTCCCCACTGCTCAGGCTCTTGTCCGCATGGAGGCCCATGTCTGGTCTCTGATACAAAGGAGTGGGTAGGCCCTGGGCTGTGCCTCCCCTACCCCCCCACCGAGTGAGCTTAACAGAAGGGAAACCCTACTCCACATTGTGGCCCTTGCCAGGCTTTTTTCTTTTTTTTTTTTTTTTAAATGTTTATTTCAGAGAGAGACCATGAGCAGGGGTCGGGGGCAGAGAGAGACAGAATCCAAAGCAGGCTCCATACTGTCCATGCAAAGGCTGATGTGGGGCATGAACCCGTGAACCATGAGATTACCACCTGAGCTGAAGTCCGATGCTCAACTGAGCCACCCAGGCGCCCCTGGCCAGACGACCTCATGCCACACAAAGACACCCACCATAGCTGCCGCCACCCCCACCCTCCCCACTCACCTCCATCTTCATGACGGTGAAGTCTGGCACAGGGGGGTTATAGATAGAGAGGTAGGGGTCTTCTTGACTCCGTGTCGGAAGAAAGAGCCTGTCCTTGCTGGGAGTGTAGTTGAGCATTTCACACAGAGTTGGCACATCGATGAACTTGGGTGTCAGGCCAGCACGGACAGTATTGTCTGAACACGCCATGCACTCCACACAGTCTGGGGACAGATAGTTGTCATGCACTGACTGGATGAAGGATGCCTTGGAGTTAGCCTCTCCAGGGCTGGGCCTCCTAACCTGAGGGCTGTGAACCCCCTGCAGAGTTGGGTAAAAATGTGTGAAGTGCATAATCTGGGAGAATGGCCTAAGATAAGAGATCCCACAGACAGGTGGCAGATCTCCTGCATCAGTCAGTCACGTTAGCCCCGGGGGGAGCCCCAACCCTCCCCAGACTCTTCTACCACAGAATCCGGTCTGTGAGTGGAGAAATGGCCAAGAGTCCAAATGTGACCCTTCTGTGGCAATGTATTTTCACATAAAAATCTGGATAAACAGACACGCGAAGGGAGAGAACAGCAGCCTTGATCCAGCATAGCCTGGGTTCCAACTGTTAACCACACATGCACACAAGCATGAGAGTACTGGGACCTCACAGGGTTGGTGTGAAGATTCAAGCAACGTACAACACTGAGTTCTCCATCCCTACTGGCTACTTCCCTGCCCACCCCAGGAACCCTGGGAGGTCTCTCCTTGAGCAACCCCCTCCCCCTTTTATCTAGATGAGGAAGCAAGGCTCGGGAATGAGACTCACTGCTAAAATATTGCTCGTCTAGGGGCGCCTGACTGGCTCAGTCGGTGGAACACGCAACTTTTGACCTCGGGGTTGGGAGTTTGAGCCCCACACTGGGTGTAGAGATTACTTAAAAATGAAATCTTAAAAAGAAAAAAATGTGGCTCACCTCCTCTCAGGTAGGCGTGGGGCACATTGGCCTCGAGAAACATGGCCTCTCCTGGCTTCAGCGTTAGCAGGTTCAGGAAGTAGATGGCAAAGCATCCAATATCGCCTGGATACTGCTGATGCAGCCGCAGCAAGAGCGCCCCATTGATGTCCTCCACGTTGTTTCCAGCAGCCACTGAGGGTCAGAGTGCCCCAAGGCCATTTAGGAACCCTCAGTAGTGTCCACGGCCCCACCGTGGCCAGCAAGTCCTGGGGAAGTCTCTACCCACAAAAATCTAGAAACTGGTGGGTGTGTTTGCCTAGCCACATCCCCACCCTTTGGGGGCCGGCCTTCCTTGATCTTCCAGCCCACAGAGGTGCCATTTTCCCCATTCTGACGTTCTGACCATCTATATGCTGAGCAGTAGCTAGCCGCTGAAAGGGCTAAGGTTTGGGGCCAGATAATCCTTTGTTGTGGAGGCTGTCCTGTGCATTGTAGAATATTTTTGCAGCATCCTTGGCCTCCACCCACAAGATAGCACTAGCACCCCAATCCATGTTTTGAAACAAAAAATGCTCTAGACAACTGCCAGTGTCCCCTAATTGAGAACTGCTGCTGTAGAATCTCAACCCATTTAAGGGATAACCCGAGAGTTCCATGTGGAGTGACCAACTGTCCCAGTTGGCCCAGGCCTTTCCCTTTCACAGCACTGAAAGTACTCTGTCTCAGAAAAAGTCCCAGGCAAACCAAGATGGTTGATCACTCCAGACAGCAAGAGGCGGAGTGTACCCAGGGCCAAAAATGTGTTCTGGAGACTGACCGGGGGAGGGAGAGCTCAGCCTGGGCTAGATTAGTGAGGGAAGGCTTGGAAATTGGAGGAGGGGACGGTGGTGAGCTGAGATGTCCTGAGTGTGCAGGGAAGGGGGGAGGGCACGAGTGAGTAAAAGCTGAGTGTGTCAGTGTCACAGTGAAGGAGCGAGCTGGTCTGGACTGGAGGGTGGCTCTGGGCCTTCACACAGAGCCATGCTGAACGCCTGTTCTGCGCTAAGCACCGGGAACACAGTCTCAAGGAGACCAATTCCTGGCCTGGAGAAAACCCCAGTTTGAACAAGTGTGCGCGTGGTGATAGGGACTCACAGGTGCTACACCTCGCATATGAACAGGGTGTACTGGGCGCTCCCGGCAAGGGCGTTCCGTTCTGCCGCGGGTGCGAGAACCCCTAACGGGGAGGCATTCGAGCAGAGACAACACCAAAAATGAAACAAAGGAACCTGAAGAAAACAGAGAGTATGCCTGGGTAAAGAAGTTCCCTGTGGCTCAGAGGTGGCAGGAGGAATGTGTAGAGAGCGAGCCAGAAGAGCTCTGGGGTCTCCTAGGGAAGGGGCTGGGACCTCATCCCGGGTGCCACGTAAGCTCAGAGCCGGAATCCACTCCGCCTTGTTCTACGCTGCTGGCACTGACCTCCAGACCCAAATGGGACAGCCACGCCCATCACAGTCATTTCCTGAACTCTCCTTAGTTAGCACAAGGTTGGGCACAGCAGCTATTTAAGGAAATCTGTCCATATCTATCTCTTTATGTATAGAATTTTTAAAAATGCAGATCCCCTTGTCCCCTTCCTGCTTTCTAGCCCCGGAGTACAAATCCATCCATGGAGAACAACTGTAGGGCGGGGAAATCTCAGAATGCCTAGGTGGAAGACCTCGGAAAAGTCCTCCAGGCCACTCCGTCTCCAGCCGTCCGGAGGAAAGAGCCAGCTGGGAAGTGGCACTCTACCCAGAGTCCTGCTCCACGAAGACCAGGGCAACAACGCTCAGTTACTGACAGGCCCTCTAAGTCATCTAAGGCCCACTGTGGTGCTGCCCTTTGAGCAGAGGCGTCGGGAACCCTGGCCTCGCTGCGTGGCGCCCATGCTGGCGCAGTGCAGGCCGGGGCACCGCGCCCAGGCCTGCGACCCCCACCTTGCTGGGAGATCCGCTTCACCAGCAGGTTGAGCTGCTCCACCACCACCTTCTTCTCGCTCTTCATCAGGTGGGAGAAACAGCCCCGCAGAGCAGCGGCCACGCGCTGGGAGTCGCTGCTCAGGCTCTGCTTCAGCTGTGTCGCGGCGTCATCTCCAATTAGAACCTGGAGCTCGGGCACCTCTGCGGGAAGGCCAGGCCGGGGCCCGCGTCAGGAATGGCAAGGTGGAACCCGCAGAAGCAGGAAGTCGGAAAGAGGCCTCCCTGTCCCATCCCTAACCAAGGAGCCGGGCAGGCAATGCTAAGCAAACTTTGAGGTGAAAACCAACTGCTCGCCCCAGCCCTACCAGCCACACCTGAGCCTGGTCTCACAGGTCCGCCCCAGTGGCCTTAAGAATTCATAGGGCCAACCAGCCCCTCAATTCCTGTGACACTTCGCCTCTGTTCTCTGCCACTATTCCAGCTCTGCCCTGGGTTGCCCAGGCACCCTGGGCCCAATATGCGTGTTCTCGGTATTTTGCCCAACCTTACTTGTCAGAAACGTCACAATTTCCTCAACTGGCCGGAAACCACATAAACCCTGGAAGGAGGTGAGGGCAATGGCCATCTCTGGCTTATGGTTGGCATCGGGGTAGTGCTGTGGAGCCTGCAGGTGCAATTTTTCTGCCAGTTCCTGTGGGATGGCCAGGGGAAGAGGAGGATGGTCAAGGTGCAGTCATCACCTCGCAGGACACCAGTCCCACCCAGCCCTTGCTCTCTACCCTCCCTGGTCGCCAGACGGCAGTGGCTTCATACTTCTGGCAGTGAGCCCGGTCAGGGCATGATGCAGAAACTCAGGGGCTGGACTGCGAATCAGGAAACCCCGACACCAAGTCGAGCTCAGACACTAGCAAGCTGTGTGACTTTGTAAGACCCTGTCTTCTCTGGATCTTACTCTGCCCATCTAGAAATGAGAAATTTGGACAAACGCCTAGGAGTTGAGGCCATGGCTAGGGTGCCTGCCTTGCCCTGGAAGGCGACCTTTCTGAGAGAGCCAAGTGGGAAGACAGCAGATACAGTAGTCCTGGCTGGATGACCGGAACCCCAGGAAAGCCCATGGAGAAACTCCCTGGGCACAGGCTGGTCAGCTGTCCACTTAGACTGAGCTGCCAGCATGTGTCACCAGCATCTGGCCTTCCAGAGCTAAATCGGGAGTCGTCAGGCCCCGATTTAGCTTTGGGCCGGAGTGTGGCACGTGGGTGGGGTCAAAGCAGCAGTAAAAGTAGTGGGAGGCCCTTGACCTGAGTTCTCCTGTACCCCGACCTCGGCCCCCCACTCCAATCCTGTACCTTGTTAGGGTGCGCCTGGATGGACAGGGCGGTTTCAACCGAGAGCACTTTGAAGAGGAAGGGCAGCTTGCCGTTAAAGGTGTCCTTGACCTTTGAGCCCAAGCAGTCCTGGTTCTCAGCGATCCACTGGCCTAGGGTCTTCTGTGAGATGCGATTGTCAAGGATCTTGGCATCGCCCCGGGGATGGCACCCCATCCACAACTGGAAAAGCAGAAAGCTTGGGAGGGAAAGAGGAAGACCCTGACACCACTAACCTGAATCCTGGGACGGGCCTCCCAGGCCTGGGTATAAATGCTCATGCCATCACAGACATACAGGAAGGCAGCCCACCCCAGCCTACCAGGAGTCAGGAGACCCATTCAGGCTCCGCCTCCAACCGGCTGTGGAAGCCCGGGTCAGTTACGTCTGGTCTCTTGGTCTCAATGTTCTCCTCTGTCCAATCAGGAGAATGACCCCTGCACTGTCAAGGTCACTAGAAAGCTCTCTCAAACGCCTCTGGCAAGGGTTAACATTCATTTATTCCTATCTCAGAAGTAGAGGCCTTTCTATACTTTGGCTTTATCTCACCTAAATGGGCAGGAAAAATACACAGTTTAGGTTATTAAAATATAAAAGTCAAAGTAAAAGTTTTAATTGTCAAAGAGGGCTGGGTTATGTAAGTGCTGAGAGTTCTTGGGGGAAGGAAGATACCAGAAATCTCAGCCTGTTAAGACAAAACCTCTCTTCTTTTGGTGCTACCATCTGGATGCACTGCCTGCCCATATCTGAAGGGCCAGGAGGGCCTCCTCCCTCTTTGCTGCCTCCCTCTCCCAGCCGACCCAAATGATTTGCCCCAGGCCCTCTGAGTGGAGGAATCTCTTGGTCTCACCTGCTGGTAAAGAACACAACCCGGGTCTCACCTCGGCATATGGCTTGTCCTCTGAGATCTGGGCCAGTGGGTCACTGCTGGCCAGCAGCCGAGCCACTTCACTGTTGGAACCCATCTTCCCCCAGGCATACTGCTGCACCACACCGGAAAGGGGGAATACTGGGGGCACAGACAGCGGGTCAGCTTCCACTCCCCTCCCGAGGCCTGACCCTACTGTCTTGGGGAAACTAGACACGAGCTGAGGGTTTTGCCTGGGGGACAGTCACAAAAGGGGCTTGTAGGTCGTTGGCTCAGACCCTTCTCCGCAGGCCTCGAGGTTCCCATCTGTAAAGCGGGCAGTAAGGCTTTTCCGCGGACGTGAGTCAGGAGTTGCGCTGAGGTGACGAGCTGGGAGCAGGAGGAACCTATTACACAGCACCCCGTCTCGAAGTGACCCATGCGCGGTCCCTCCCTCAAGACCCTCCTTCGAGCACTGAAATGGCTCAATCCCCATCGCAGGTGCCCCTTCCTCTGCCCGGAGCTCATCCATCTGTACGCGGAGCCGCACGCCCGGGTCCCACTTGGTATATCATGTCGGGAAGGGTCCCCGCGACGCGACCCTC
>PITB01021969.1:0-28072 GCA_004024585.1 Paradoxurus hermaphroditus | reverse complement strand
GTGGAAATCTTCACAGATGTCATTGACAATAAATGCCAGACAGAGATAATAAATTCTAGATTTTTTAGTGGGAAAATTGCTTCGAACAATTTATTTTCCCAGGATCTCAGCCACCTTCAGTTAGCATCATAGGTTATTATCTCTTGGTCACCTGTGTAAATGAATTAAGGGGACATGGAACATTTCAGAAGGGTGAAAGGGTGAGTTGGCTCTACGCTTTGCCCTTTGAATATAGACCATTCTTACTATGATGGAAATGAAGCTTTGATCAACCCACTACTGACTATTTGCTTTCTTAGGCTGTTCTCACATTTGAAAAGAGGTACACCTGGACTTTCCCTAGAATGAGGGTGGGAGAGGCTGCGTTGCTCATAAAATAATAGGACTGCCTTAGGTTTTCATGCCCCTAGATTTATTATTATTATTATTTTTACTCTTTATTTATTTTTGAGAGAGAGAGAGACAGAGTGCAAGCAGGGGAGGGGCAGAGAGAGAGGGAGACACAGAATCTGAAGCAGGCTACAGGTTTCTGAGCTGTCAGCACAGAGCCTGATATAGGGCTCAAAGTCACGAACGCAAGTTCATTACCTGAGCTGAAGTTGGATGCTTAACTGATTGAGCCACCCAGGGTCCCCTTGCTCCTAGATTTATAATGCTTCAAAAAAAAAAAAAAACTGGACTTGGATAAAGAGACTTTGCCCATATTGCTAGGTTTTGTACCAACCAAGTGTGTGGCTAGGTAGTTTTTCTGGCTTCCCTTTCCTTAGCTTTAGAATAAAGTTCCTTATCAGAATAAGCAATATATATGCACCGATACATATATGTGTGTATGTATTTTGGTTTTACCTCCATTCTTCTGAATCCATTCCTAGAAATTGATATCTAAAAGGGCATCTTTGATATTCCATAATTACTCTCAGATTTGGCCAGAACTCATTATCCCTAAATTTGTGAATTGGAATGATTCCTTGACCATTGAAAACAAAATCCTACTTTGGTGTACCTCGGGGCTAATTGAGAAAAGTATTTGCTGTGAAGATACTAGTCTATTTTAATCCTGGTCAATTAGGCTTGATTTGACTAGGCAGGTCATGTAAAGTAGTTTCAATCCCGATTCTGATACCAACCCCTATGTGTGGGGAATCCAAACCATCCACTTCTACGGGAAGAGTGAATGATGGTAACTACATCCCAGGCGCAGGTGAGTCATTACTCATAAAAATGACAGAAAAGCAGTTTTCCAATGCTAAAAGTGACATTAATGGTATATAATAATGGCTCAGGATATTTTGGCTGCACGCATTTTTATCGGCGGTAGCAGCTACAGTACGGTGCCATTGTCGGGTTTGCTGAAACGAGATAGCCTTATACCTGATGTCACATCCAATTTCTTAAACTACTTAATCCAAGTGATTTATAGGTCATCTTTAAAGTTGAGATGGATTCACCAACAGCGAGGGTCTAGAAACAGTCAGTCTAGCTGTTCGTAGGTAATGTTTGCTACTAGCGTCCAGATTCAACAAATGTTTATATAATACCAGATCATTTTCACAGGTATAATCTCATTGTACTGCTGCACGCACCCCAGGAGGTAGATCCTGTTGTACTAGGTTTTATAGACGGAGATGTTCTCAGGGAGGTTAAAGGTCACATGAGCAGCAGTGACACAGCCTGTTCTGAACAGGTTGTCGCTGCAGAGCCGGTCCAGAAGGGCTTCAGCTGCGAGGGTCTGTGTGGTAAAGGCAGGTGGTAAGATGCCAAGGCAGCCGCTGATGGATAAGTGGCCTCGCTCAGGAGGAGGGAGGGCAGGGAAGAGCTTAAGGAAAGCCTCCAATGATGTCACACGCAAGCAGAAGCCCAGCACACTCTGTAGCCAGCCCTTCTAGACCTCTCTGAACTTTCAGTGACACAGCAAGCCTCACAATGTGCGGAAGAAGTTACTGGGAGAAAAGTTAGTGTCTTCCAACTACAATCCTACTCCGTAAGCGATCCCTCAGCATCCTGGCAAATGTGCAAAGAGTGGCTTCCGCCTTGTGTTCTTGCCATCCCAAGCTCCGAGCCGGCTGCTGCACTGGACGGCCGTGCCCAAAGTGTGGCACACGCAGGTGGTGTTTGCCTTCAAGACACGTGTCCTCTTGTGGAGTGCTCGAGTGTGTTCAGGGCCCACTCTAACGCTCACCTGCCGTGGCCCGCTCAGACCAGGAGAACAAGAGCATGGAGTCAGAGCGCAGCCTCTGGAGTCACACGGCCATGCTTTGAATCCCAGCTCTGTCACCTACAGGCTGTGTGACCTCGGGGAAGATATTTAACCTTTCCGTCCCTCAGTTTGCTCTTCTGTAGAATGAGGACAAATAAGAACAAGAGCTGTCTCATAGGGTTAGCGGGAGGTTACTAAGTACGTCATTGTTCTATCTGTTTGGGCCATCCAGTCCTCCTCCGCAGACTGACACCTGTCTGTGCACGGGTGTCATTAGTCTTCTTGAAACTCCTTTTTGATTTCCCTCAGCCTTTACCTTTGTCTCTTTTCCTCTCTCTTTCCAGTGCTCTTCTGTTTCCTATTTTATAGACGAGGTCACCATCAAGTCCACCCTCCACTGCTTTTACCGCCCATAGTCCCATCTCTGAAAAGGCTACAATCCCAAGTTGGATTTCATGTAGGTTTGATAATGCTCCAGTTGAAGTGTGTGTTAAATAGGTCGCTCTGAGAACTCACTGTGCGCCCACTTCCATGAGCGGTTCTCTGACGCGCTATCGCCTTGGTTTTTCGATAGGCAAAATTGTTTTTATTTTGATATTAAGAAGAGAAAGTTAAGTTTCAGAGAGATTTACTAACTTGCCCTACGTCTCGCAGCAGGCAGGTAACAGTTATCACTGCCTGCTGCTCGCTGTAAGAGGTTCATTTTTCACAAACCATTTACGGATTCATTTACAAAGCATGTAGTAATGTTCTGGAGAATTTGGGCACTACGGCAAGTGCCAGGTAAGGGGAAAGTTTTAACTTAAAAAAGATAGCCTAGTACAGGAAACCCAGGGCCAGTTCCAAGTTCTGGCTGGAAATCCTTTTTTAGTGATTTGTGCTTTCCGTCATCTCAGGCAAGTCGTGTCGTCTTTCGGTCCTCATTTTCCTCATCTGAAAAACGGGCATCATCATGTTGTCGAGGTGAGCATTTAAAAATGGGAACAGACATTAAAATTGCCTGTAGATAGTATGTCACAACATAAATGTAAGTTTTATTAATCTTATTATTTGCTTTTCATTTGGAGGGAATGCCTGATATAATTTTGGCCAGGAAAAGATGAAGAACGGTGGGCTTGTGCTTTTAAAAATTTTATTCTGACTTTTGAAGGCAGCTCTGTGAGCATCAAACTGAATTCTGGGGTCATTTCGACCAATTTCTAAGGGAGAATATATATAGTCAATTAAATTTTATTGGTCAATAAAGCTATGTGTCATTCCACTCCTCTATTTCCCAACCTATTTATTGCACTGATAACTAACTGGTTTTTGAAGATTTCCATCCTAATGAAACTAGACCACAGGAAGACATGTGCAGATTATATCTTTGGTTCATTTAATGGGTCAGGGAAAGGGGGTGTAGCTGTCTCTTTAATCAGGAGACCTCGGGCTTGTTTCAGTGAGAATAACCCAGGTGCTGATCACCTTAATGACAACACTATTTTAAAAAGCATTTTAAACACATTATACTGTAGATTATTCTATTTTTTTCCCCTAATGGAGCTGTCCTTGAAGGACCATTATGCCATTCCTTTCAGATGTTTAATAAAGCACGAGATTATAATGATCATGCTTGAGAATAGGTTTTGTGCAGCTGGGAATTGCAATATAGCAATCTTCTATTAAATCATTGAGATGCTAAAATGTATCTTCAGAGGGGTGGTGATGGGGTTTTATTAAATTGGTCTAATCAGTATTCCCTGTGATCATTCATACAATTTTATTTTTAATTATTATCATCCTAATCAAAAGGCATGTATTCAAAATTCCTTTGTGCATATTCCCGAGTTGAGATCTATGAGGATTTCATCTAGGCCCTCCACAAGCTTATAGTTGGAAATGACCTTGAAGCTTATCTGACCTCTTAAATGAAGGACGGACACATTATTTATTATAGAAGGTATAGGTGTGGGGGCTTGAGGGGGGCTTCGAATGGGCTGGTTTGTGTTCAAAGACGTGCACTTTACCTACTAGTGGCCACACACCTTGGGCGTATTACCTAATCACCTCTGAGAACAATGTTACCTTGTGAGCAATAAGGTGATTTGTATTAAGGAAATCCCTAGCACCAAGCTCAGTAGGGTAGCTCCTTAAAAATAAGATTCTGGACATCAGAGATAATATTTAACCAGTAAATGTAGACTTATCTCCCACACGGTTTCTGAAACAGTTGTTATTACATCATCTTTGATGATTCAGATTTTAAAAATATAGATTCGAAGGTCTGCCTTTGATCTTTGGGGATCACAACCACAACCACAACATCTTGCCTTGCTGTCGAGTTTTGGTAAAATAATCAACTGTTATACTGTGTCCCTGCACCAGGCAGGGCAAGTGTGTGTCTGGAATTAGCATCTTGCATTCCAGAAGTAAGCAGCCAGACAGCCTCCGTGGAACAGGCAGTGATGGCGGGGAAAGAGGCAGGCACCTTGGGACTCAGCACGCTGGGAGAGGCGCCTTGTTTGTGGTGCACCAGAGAGAGAAAGCCGCCAACACCGAGATCGGAGACCCAGATAGAAACTCTCAGGTTTCTGAGATCTGGTTAAAGAAAGAGAAAGCAGAGCTGCTTCCTGGAAGTCGGGCTAGACTGAACAATGGGTCCAACTAGAAGAAACAGAAAAAGAGCCTCAGGATGAAAAGCTAGTTAGCAATTCAACCAGTAAAATACTTTCTTTTGATCTCCTTTTAATTTCTCTAATCAATCACACTTCTAGTCATCTTATGTAGAGGTTTTAATAAAAAGAATCCCATGATGTAGGTCTGGCAGTGGCTTAGGCAAGGCTGGGTTTCTTTCTATCATATTGTCTCAGACCCATTCCTGATTAAATGGGGAAACCTATCACATTTATGTATATTTCAAAGGAATGAAAAAAAAAAAAACCTTAAAAGCAATCAAACCCCAGGTGTCTTCGATGGTGACAGAGCAACAGCATTTGTTTTGCTTTGAAAGTTATTATTTTTTTTGATCCTTGCTCTTTTAGAATGAACACCCATTAGTCTTAATTTTTTTTTTCTAGGAAGCTGCCCTGTCTTCAGATATTTGCTTTTATGCTTGAAGAAGTCTTGTAGCAGTAGGGAGAAAACACTTCAAGTTACATTTGAGAGGAAGAACCTGAAGTAGATAAGAAGGGAAGGGAAGGCTGGTCACGGTCCACGGGTCTTACTGGCAGAAACTCTAGTGGGGGGTACAGGTATGGGGCCTATGACAGTCGCAGAGAAACAGTCACTCTATATAGAGCTACTCAAAGGTTTGAGAGTGTGCCCCGCTCTTTAGTGTGGCACTGCAGCATGATAATGACTCAGTTTAATGGTTGGGATCTAACAGGCAGCATGAAAGGAAGGATACAAAGGAGTTTAATTGTGCACCTATTAAATACATAATAGGTATGTATTTATGTACATAAATGTATTTATATATATAAATGCATTGTGCTGCCTGTATTATCTGGATTGTATCTCTTTCTTAGTCTTCATGGAGTCCCTACAAAGTATGTATTATCGCACTTGCTTCTTCCATAAGGTTGAGTGATTCGCCAATCGCCATGTTTGGGGAGGCCTGCCTGAAGCCAACATTCATCACCTTCCTTTATGCTGCAGCCTCCTTCTGGGTTGATGGGCTTTTTTTTTTTTGGATGAGAATTGAGCCCATGGAGCTTCTCATGCACACCTTTCTACCCAGTCCTCACTCACTGCTTCGGCCCCAACCCTGAGGTCTGTGCTCTATCAGCATGGTCGGCCTGTGTGCAAACGGCATCCTCACTTTTCTCCTGCCTCTGTTTGTTGCCCTGCAGATAACATAGAAAATACTATAATTGGCTGCAGCCTCCTCAGATATAAATGATAATGATACATATCTAGTTTATGAGGCTACTCGTTTTTCACCGCCCAAAAATAGGAAAAAGAAACTACTTGAACTAACAAGTTCAGCAAGTGGCGTGAACTGCATTTTGAAAGTTTCTGTAGAGCATGAGTAATTGGGCAATTTAGCACAGTACTTCTGGCTGATGGCATTTTGTAAAACTTTTCTTCTACCTATTCAGGAACCCTTTGTTTGGGAAAAACTCAGACGGCACGCAGCTTATGTGTTTTTAAGTGAAGATAGTACATACCTCCTATTCTTTTGTCTTGTAAAATTACTTGAGACTATTTTTTTGTCCCCTTTGTGCCGAATGGCTATAATCTGTCTTAGAAAGTACTTTTAAAATACCAAAGATGAAGTTCTGTTTCCTTCACAGATCATTGGGTGCTTTGCCGTAGCACCTTGCATAATGAATGTCTCCTTGGCATACCGCTTAAGCACCCTTTAGTCACACAACCAAAAGAAATTCCCTATTTGACTAGGAGTGACTCTTTAAAACCATAGCGATAAGCACAGGAAAATAAAACAAGAAGAAAGCACAAGGTCTTGAGAATTACTGTGGGGGTGTTTTCTCCACGAAGTGATTTGGGCAAATCTAGAGTAAAGAGCTCTTCTTTAAATTTACAGAAATGATAGACTATCTCACTAAACTGAATCTTTCCTCATCCCCACTCCTAGTTTTAAAACAAGCAAGATACTCCTCAGTACCCTAAATAAGTACTCAACTGACTTCTGGGGTAGTGCTCCAACATATCAAGAGTAGGACAAACAAATCCAAATTCTTTAAAGAACTCATAGTAACAAAATATCTACTGAATCTATGGAAATCACTCCTTTTCCGTGTGCGTTTGCGAAATAACTGCATTATCCCCACCTGTCTCTTTGGTGAGAGAAGAAATCAGAAGTTCTCTGGTGGTCGGTATGTTAGAGGGACAAGGTTAGAGGCCATGGTGACATTCCAGCTGCAGCTCTATGCAGACAGCATGTATGACAGAGCATAAGTCCATGTGCATGACAGACCCCCGTCAAATATGAAGAGGATCATAATAAGATTAATAAGAGCGCTCAGGACTTCTAGTTGACATAGTGAGTCAGCCACATATATTTATCTCCTTTCTCCTTCCGAAACTCATATAAAAGGAGGGTAAAGGAAGCAAGAATTGTGGTGCCTCCAGCTTGGCTTTTCTTTCTCAAGATTGTTGTGTCTATTTGGGGTCTTTTGTGGTTCCATACCAATATTAGAACTATTTTTTCTATTTCTATCGGAAATACCATTGGGATTTTGATTGAGATTTTATTGAATCCATAGATTGCTTTGGGTAGTGTGAACATTTTAATGATATTAAGTTTTCCAATCCATGAACATGAGATATCTTTCCATTTATTTGTGTCTTCTTCAGTTACTTTCAACAGTGTCATATAGTATTCAGTATACAGATCTTTCACCTCCTCAGTTAAATTTGCTACCAAGTATTTTCTCTCTTTGTTGCTATTTTAAATGGGATTATTTTCTTAATATCTTTCTCAGGTAGTTCATTGTTAGTGTATATAAACATAACTATTTTTTGTATATTGATTTTGTATCCTGCACCTTTACCAAATTTATTAGTTCTAATAGTTTTTTTGGCAGAATCTTTATGGTTTTCCATGTATAAGGTTGATCATGGTTTAACTTCTTCCTTTCTGATTTGGATGCCTGTGATTTCTTTATTACATAGTACAGTATGATACTAGTGTAAAATAAGACACATAGACCAATGGAACAGTATAGAAGGCCCAGCAATAAGTCCACACATAAATGGTCAACTAATCTTTTTAAATTTTTTCAAATATTTATTTTTGAGAGAGAGACAGAGACAGAGAGAGAGAGAGAGAGACACAGAGGGAAAGGGGCAGAGAGAGAGGGAGACACAGAGTCCAAAGCAGGCTCCAGGCTCTGAGCTGCCAGCACAGAACCCGACTCACCTTGAACTCATGCTGTGAAATTATGACCTGAGCCGAAGTCAGACACTTAACCGCCTGAGCCACTCAGGTGCTCCTCAACTAATCTTTATCAGCGGTGCTAAGATACACAATGGGGGAAAGAGTAGTTTCTTCAAAATGGGGAAACTGGATTGACTCATGCAAAAAAAAAAAAAATTAGACTCCTATACCATACATACAAACTAATGAAGTAAGTTTGAAATAAAGATGTAAATTAAGACCTGAATCATAAAACTACTAGAAGAAAACAGGGAAAAACTCCTTGACATTGACAATACTTTTTTTTATGTATATATGATAACAAAAACGCAGCCATAAAAGCAAGCATAAACAAGTGGGACCACATCAAACTAGAAAGTTTCTGCACAGCAAAGGGAACCATCAACAGAGTGAAAGGACAACCTACAGAATGGGAGAAAATATTTACAAACTGTATATCTGATAAAGGCTTGCTATCCAAAATATGTAAGGAACTCCTACAAGTTAATAGCAAAAAAACCCAAAAAAAACAAAAAAACAAAACAAACAAACAAACAAAAAACAAAAAACAAAAAACACAAAGGCAAAAACAACCTAAAAACAAAGCAACCTGACTGAAGAATGGGCAAAGTAACTTTATTTTTCCAAAAGAAGACACACAAATGGTCAACAGATAAATGAAAAGGTGCTCAACATGAGGAATTGTCAGTGAAATGCAAATCAAAACACAGTGAGATACCACTTGTTAGGGTGGCTATTATCAAAAAGATAAGAGATTTTTAAAAAGATAAGAGAGAACAAGTTTGGGTCAGGGTGTGGAGTTTCCTTCTGGGGTCCTTTGTATACTGTTGCCGGCAATGTAGATTGGCACAGCCATTTTGGAAAACAGTATGGAGGCTTCTCGAAAATTAAAATTTGAGCTTCCATATGATCTAACAATACTTGTGGGTGTACATCTAAAGGAGATGAAATCAGTATCTTGAAGAGATATCTGCACTTCCATGTGAGGTGTGAATTAACTCGATTGTGAGGCATATTAAATTGTCACATTGTAGCCCTTTAAAAAATCACATTGAACTACCTAAACATATACATAATTTTTATTTTTCTACCATACCTCAGTAAAACTGGAAGAAAGGAAAGTGAGAGCAAAGGAATAAAAAAGGCATCAACCCACAAGAAGCAACATATATGTGAAAAACTTATAAAGTCATGTAAAATAGAAAATATCCCAATAGAAAAATGTGCAGACAGAACAGGTAGGCATTTTTTGTAGGAGAAAGTCTTTTTGTGGCCTATGAATATACAAGAAAGTGTTCAACTTTAATCTCACTGGGAATCTGGGAAGTGCAAACGAATTAAAAAATGCGGTGCCATTTCTCACCCACTGGAATGGTAAAAATTAAAATGTTTTATCATATCATATATGTGTGGAGAATTCAGTGAAACAAAAACTCTACTATACAGCTGTTGGGATTTAGGACAGCCATTTTGGAGGCAGTTGGCAGCAGTTTTGAAAATTAAAATGTGTATACCCTATGACCCAGAAGGAGTTCTCCTACTAGGTCTCTGGCACAGAGAAACTGTCGCTAGTATGTTCCAGAAGGCATGTATGTGAGTGTTACTACCACATTGTTGGAAGTAAGAAATAAAGACCTATTTAGATATTCTGTGATATAGTCATACTACAGTGTTTTTTTTGTTTTCATTTTTTAAGAAAAAATCCCAGAGCCATTTGACTCTGGGAATATTTACGTTCAAGTGCCTGGATACTATGATTGCGATTTTATCACATACTCCATTTTTATTTTTATTTCCTTAAAATTTATTTATTTATTTTGAGAGCCAGAGAGAATGTGAGCAGGATATGGGCAGAGAGAGAGGGAGAGAGAGACTCCCAAGCAGGTTCCACACGGTGTGCAGATCCTGATGCTGGATGCGAACTCACAAATCTGTGAGATTTGTGACCTGAGTGAAATCACTAGTCTGTCACTTAATTGACTGAGCCACCAGTCACCCCACATACTCCATTTTTAGACTCTAATGTAATACTTACCATCTCAAAATCAGGTCCTATCTGAGAAGAGTGAGTTTAGGAATGAATTGTACATACCATCTGTAATATGTGACATACTTTAATCTAGAGCAACTATGATTATGTTTTAGATTATTCTATGTTTATCTTGCTGAAAATTTTATTCTAGATATTTCAGGTAACCTTTGGTTTCTATCCACTATAATCTGAAATGCATTTTGCATCACCAAGCTTTAGTCACTTCAAGAACAAGGTCACTGTAGCCTACGATAATGAAATCATTAAAAAAAATCATTCTTAAGTATGGAATTTAAAAGTATGGAATTTCTACTATTCTACAAGTAGGAATGAGGCAACACTGTCTAACTGTCCCTGGGGATTCATCCAGGGCTGGGCTGACCTCATGGAGTGCTTCTGTCCTGTTTTAAGGGCTTTGAAAGAGATAGACTTGATTTTTCTTTATCAGTCATGATTCTGCAGTGAAAGAATGAATGGATTTTCCTTAATACTTTTCATTGTATGACTAGCAGCTCCTAGCACCGTATCAGACTTCTAGGATTCAATAGTTACCTGCCAAATTACCTTAATAATATGACCGAAAGGAGAAGGTACTTAGCCGAGTTGTTGGCTGTTTGCTTAGAGGAGAATGATGACATCATCCTAGGATATTGGAAGTTATGAGCCCGATCTTTATATTCTCTATTGTACCGTTGTACCAAGACAGCTTTATTTAATGAGAGCATATACTGAGATATTAGCGTAAGAGGTTGCATTTCTGGGTGGCCATCAATGCCTGCCCACCTAAAGTCTCACGGGATCCTTTTTCAAATGTATCTTTAACTTGAAGGGATTGTATAAAATTGAGGCATTATTATTTTATGTTTCATTTTATAGGAATATGTGGTGTCAACACTTCCAGTGTTGTTTATAAATAATTAATAATTATAGGCGCTTTAGGGAGTTGAGAATATTTTTTAAGCAATAAATACGCCTCTGCTTTGGTTTATGTCCTTTCTGATTAATGCACAGCCTGTAACACATTCATTCCATCTTGTTTTAATTGTGAAATGTTTTAGCCTTAATTTTAGCTCTCAGTTTTTACACAGTACAATTTCTTTGCTCATACTTCTTTGCCTAGTTAATGTTTGATGTCATTTGTATTTTTACACCTTGGAATATTAACCCGCAGAAGGGTTTTTCAGTGGTATAAATTACAGCTTCTATCAAAAGTGCTGGTAGAATTAATATCCCAGATTAATGTAAGGCTGAAATCTAAGCTTATAGCACATTAAAAAAAATAAGCAAAGATTAATTTACTCCGGTTTGCAGCATAAATGAAAGGTCAGGGAGTTGAGACTTTAGGCCAATGTATTATGTTTCAGAGGGTTTTCATCACACATAAGTCTAACTCCCCATTATATCCTGATTATCCATTGACCACTTCCACTCTGGTTCAGTCAATAAGCATTTATAGAACATCTACTATATGCCCAACAGTGTGCAAGAAACTTGGAAGCATATTGGCAAGGAACACGTTTAAGGGGCAGGTGATGAAGGAGTAGCAGAAATATAACAAGGAATAATAGAAAGACCCAGGCCATGAAGAATGTGCAATCTACTGGGCAAGGTAGCTAATCAAATAATCACAGTACATTGTGGCCATTGCTATAATAATGGTGTGACCAGCATATTTTTTAATATAGATGAGTGCACATTTCCTTAGGACTTCTCTGAGGAGGACATGTATAATAATCTGGGTCTTTAAAAATAAGGAGAATTCCATGGGTGGAGAAGATAAAGGAAAAGGGGGCTTTACAGACAAGAAAAGATCATTTGCAAAGGAATAGGGTAAGAAAATTATTGTTGAACCAACCATGAGTAAATAGTTAAGGAGGACTGAGTTGGAGGATACGCATGGAAAATCAAGCTGAAAAATCTTGATGATAAAGAACTAAGAGAGGAATGTTAGGAATGGTCATTTAGCCCACTCACAGCATCACTGAGAGCTCAAGCCTTCTTTCCTCCCTTCTATGCATGTTGGTCAAACCCCAGTGTTGATCAGCTATTAGTTATTAGCACCCTCATCCGCTGTCATAGGCAGCTATACGTGTGCACACACTTCAATCAAAAAAGATCTCGCTTGTATCATATACAGAGGCTAAGAGGTGACATTTTACTATTAAAAACTTCAGACTGAGCCTTGTTTAAGATCGTATCTATATCAACATAAGTAAGGTCATAAATGTGATACTGGCATTCACACAGGACAAGGTGAAAGGACTCTACCATTGAACAAGTGCATGCTTATTTCACCTTCCTCTTTATTAATTAAATTAACAGCATAAAAAGTATAAAGGTTTTTTCTTATCCTGCATGTTTCTTCATTTAACAAATTAACCTCCATCGTTCTTTCTTTTGGTGTCTCTGCTCTTCTTGCCAAAGTGAGGCTCACAGTAGCTGTTGCCTGAAAGGAGAAGATTATCCATATATTTAGGCGTTGGTAATGTTAATGGTAGATTAGGAGCTATCATTTTTTTCCTTGCTATTGCAATAACTAAGGGATAGTTGACTTCGTCTCCTTTATATATTAATCCCAGAGTTTAGGAAAAAAGATAGTTTGAATATTTATGCCCACCTCATACCAACAAGGAGTTAAGGTGAACACAGGTATTGATCCACGGAACCATGAACGCACAGAAGGGTAACCCAGAGTCCCTGAAATACAGTGAATGAAATTAAGCCCCAATTGCACATATGTGGATTTTTATACCTTTCTTTTTGATGCCATAGTGCACATGAAGCCGTAGAAATGTAGACCTTGGTAGCAAAAAAAAAATGACATAGGGCTCATCCGACCTAATCCAGAGCACTGAGTTCTATCGTGGAGAGTATGTGGAGGGGCAAAAGGGCACCTAGGAGGAAATGACCTGGGTTCTAGTTCAGGATGTAGAACTCAGTTGCTATTAGATCTCGGGCAAGTCCCATCACCTCTGTGTACCTTCAAGGCACAGAGCTCTGTTAGGGCACAAATTAGAAAATATATATGGACTCCCTAGGAGGAATAGAAATGAACTCTTATTACTATCTTTATCACTTCTTATAGTAGTACGGGCATTTTTACTAGGAGACTTTTTGATAATTTAACTAGCAACAGACTAATTTTCTGTTTAAGAGTTTTCCATGTGAAGTTTGGAATAAATAAGATTCAATGGCACATTTGTTTTTTAAATTTTTTTAATGTTTGTTTATTTTTGAGACAGAGAGACAGCATGAGTGGGGAAGGGGCAGAGAGAGAGGGAGACACGGAATCCAAAGCAGGCTCCAGGCTCCGACCTGTCAGCACAGAGCCCGACGCGGGGCTTGAACTCACGAACCATGAGATCATGACCTGAGCTGAATTTGGACACTCAACAGACTGAGCCACCCAGGCGCCCCTCAATGACACATTTTTAATATGCTAAAGTATTTTCAAATGTTTTCTGATGCCACTTACATATAAACAATTTGTCTGCTAATTACCAATGAGTTATTCAGTTATTAAAATAAGCCCTACAGGACTTATATTTGGCAATAGTTAAGTGGGTTACTTTTACTTACTTCAAAATAATTGATTTGTATTTCTTCAAAACTTACCCCCATGTTGTACTTTATTCCTCCCAGATAGTCTGAATCAACGAAGCTGTAGTATATTGTCTCAGTCTGTGCTTAAAACAACTCTTAATTCTACACCCTATGATTTGTTGTTGGTGCCTGGGTTCCTGTTTACCCATGATGAACTAATGCATTAAAGACACATGAGGAATACTCTAAAGCAATGGTTGTTTATCCATTTTAATTGCAAGGAACAATAATAGACTCATTGTAGAAAACGGAATAATTGAAACATCATCTATATTTGATTTTGAAGTATGGTGTTTGCATTTATATTTAATATGATTATCTTATTCAGTGAAGAATTCCATTTCAATGTTACAATGAAGCCTCACCCTGAAGACACAACTCAAGGACAAGATGCAAAGGAAAGAACCTAGACTAGAAGGGTCCATGGGGTCCTAGCCCCATTCCTGCCACTAGCTACCTGCGTTAACATGGAGCAAGCCATAGTGCCTCTCCGGACCTCCCTTTGCTCATGGATATTTAGATAAGGTTGAAAGTGAAAATCTCTTAGGCTCACTTTTCAATTCTGTCTCTTGCTCAATATCTGCCAATCTACTCTTGATGGGAATAGTGTTTTTATATCCCTGACCAAAGAGACCTTCAAACCTCTCCCAAACTTTCTTAGAATAGATAGACTATCTAGCCTTTCATTTGAACAAACAAATGAAGAAACCAGCAAACTAACTACCAGTAAGATAATCAGCAGGGCAAGTAATTAACCAAACAAATTCAAGAAATACAAGTTTTTTTCCTAAAGCAAAAAGTCCCAAGGTTTGGCCCTTTCTCTGTCACTGACAAATTGAGTGACCTTGGGAAAGTCATTGTATGAGGTTTCCTTAGTGATATTTCTAGAGTTACAGGTCTTAGACACTCATTAAGATCCCTTCCAAGTGCTAATGAGATATATGATTCTATGCAAATGATATCAGTAAGTCATGTGCTGTGTTATGAACAATATAATCTCCCTTTGATAATTAAGGGCTGCTGTCTTACATTTGAGTTGGTCATTAATTTTCTTTGTTTACTTTTTGTATTTTCCTTGTTTTTTTATTCACTGTATAATCCCATTATTTAGTTTAAATCATATCAGAAACATGAAATCTGAGTAAGTCTAATCAGAAACCAATGTCCTTATCTATACTTTTCCCTTAAATTCTTCTATACTGTGCCAAAGATTCAATTGCTTGAGCAGTGTTTTGTTTTTTCCTTATTTGTTAATGAGTAAGCATCTTTCAAGCCATATAGTTACATATATATTTGTGTGTAAATTTACATATATGTAAATTTATGAAAAATTCAATTCATGTTTCACATAGCATATTGACACGTGAGCCTTTCCTAAAAGATTTGTCTGGAATGTTATTTTCATTTTCACTGATTATAACAAAAGTGGCTAAGTCATGCATGTTTGCTACTTTATTCACCCCTTTGAATTGCGTTTGTGTGTGTGTGTGTGTGAAATGGTTGTACCTTATGGATGAGTTCTTGGCAGTAAGCCCATTTAAAATTTGTCATGCCTCATGATCCTGACAACACATCGAAAGGAGTTGATTTAGGGAAACACAGATTGTTTGCTAATCCCTACTGCGAGTGGATTTCTTACTAATTATTTCTTGACTTTGAACCTCTTTAAAAATATTCTATAGAGGTAATTATTGTGTGGAAAGAATTTTTGTTGTTGGATTAAGAAAATACTACATTTTGGACCACTTTGAATCTCATTTTTTTAAGGTGTACAATTAAAGTAAATGATTTAAAACTCCCTGTTTTTTACATAACAGTTTAAATAGATTTTGGTATCTGCTCACAGTTAAGTTTTTTTTCCTTAGGATTCAGGCTTCTCATCTATTCCTTTGTGCTTTAATAGATACATACAGACCCAGAGAATGCTTTATTTCCTCATTTCAAGCTTTTAACATTTAAATAATCAGCCTTCTTAAAACGATAGAAAATTGGATCTTTGAGTTTAATAATCTCATAAGAAGTAAGGGCAAAATGAATGAAATTTTTAGTTTTTATTGGTCATAGAATCAAATATATCTACGGAATAAAGTGAGATAATGTGGTTTAATACAGAGGTTTTATTAAATTACTTTAAACAGAACTTTAAAAGAGCTTTCTCAGTTTCTATTTCTTATACGCTATTTTTTAAAATAGTTGATGTCAGGAAAAATGACCAGTTTCAAACCACACTAGTATACCGTTCAGAAAAGGAGTAAATTCAGGCCCACTTTTCTCTTTACATGCTGATTAGGTTGTGGTAGAGTCATTTCATGCGCCAGTGACTTTTTGAGTGCTTTCGGATGCCCAGGACTGCGAGAAGAGGTAGCAAGGAAGGCTCTTGTCCTCAGGGAGCTGACACAGTCGTCTTAGCGAGAAAAGGCAAGTTCCTAAGAAACACCTAGAGAGTATCTGCATGTTAACTTTCAGAAAGAAAATCCAGGTAATGAACCATGCTGGTGAGATTGTATGGAAAAAACTTTACATACGAAATCAACATAAAGACAAAAGAGTATGAATTGAGGGAAAGAAATGTGGATTCAGCCTCTTGGCTATTGGAGGTGAAGGAAAAGGGAACAAACGATTGCTGGGGCTATCAGCGTAATCCAGAGTTTGGGTTCAAGTGGAGAACAGGAAAGAGCTTTTAGAGGTCTCCGATGCTCACTATAGAGGCGTTTGAATGTGATCTAATGTCAGATGCCAGTCCGGTCTCCAAAACAGATGAGGACTTGCAAACTCTGTCTAAAGAAGGAAGTTTTCATTCAACTCCAGCTGTGGTAACCATGAGGAGATGCAGATCCGGTGTGGCCAGATCTTCGGATCTTTCAAATGTAGCCAGATACCCACCCCAATTTTAAAGGAAGTGCTCCTAATTTTAAACGTTTGCTCTTTTTTGCTACTGTGTGAGCCAAATTACAGCCTAAGAATGACCAGTCTACCACTCCCATGGTAAGGAACACGGGAACAGTTAAATATGAGAGTGACATAATGACAATAGTGAATAAGAGAGAGGATCCTGGCAACTATGCAGGAAATGAGCAGGAATCGGAGCCAGACAAAAAACGGGTCTATGGAAACTGGGAAGGAGGATCTAATTTAAGAGAATTTGCAGAATAATTGACAGAATTTGGAAATTTTATTAGTTCACATATGAAAATTAAAGACATGCAAGACGCCTACCCCAAAGTTTTGAACTTGGGCGTCTAGGTCGATGGAGACTTAGGAAACAGCTTAGGGGACAATGAGAACCAATTTATTATATATATTCCTACTTTCATTAGATTTTAAACTAATGAGAGGGAGACATAAATGTCAAAATTGATTAGGGACTTAATTGATCTCCTGTAAAAACACTATCTATTTAAACACACTCCTCTTCGACATCTAGGAATCATTCATGCAGAACCTTTTATTTTTGAATTTGAGAACTGTAGCAGTTGGCTTATTTTCCAAATACACATTATTTTCTGTTTACCTATGTGGGTAGTCCTCCATTCATGTATGCCCAGGGCTGCCAGATTTTGCAAATAAAAATACAGGTTGCCCAGTTGAATTTGGATTTCACATAAACAACAAATAATTTTTGTATAAGTATATCCCAAATATTGTGTGGGCTATATTTATACAACAAAGTATTAACTGTTTCTCTGAAATTCAAGTTAAGCTTGCCATCCTGTATTTTATTTGGCAACTCTGTGCATATACCAACCTATTTCTCTTGGATCAAGTCTTCTTTCTCACCCTAGTGTTTCCAGTTGGCTCTTCTACAAGTCATTCTTCACAGAGCAGGCAGGGTGATTTGTTTCTAATGTGATTATGGTCATCTCTTTGCTTAAAACATTTTAGGGGCTTCCCTTTGTATTTAGAATAAAATTCAAACTCCTTACTGTGACTTGCAAGGCCCTAAATGTGTTAGACCATGCTCCCCCATCCAACTTTATCTTGGATGTTCAATTACCTGCCCAAATTCATCTTGAATACACCATTCTTCCCCCTGGCTAAGTCCAATGCCTCTATCCTTCATTTTCTTCACCCACACTGATGTGCACCTTAGGGCTTTTGCACTTGCTGTCCCTGAACCTTGGAATCTTCTCTTTCCAAAGCTTTGCTCACCTGTCTCTATCATCATTCAGTTCTTAGCTCCAATGGCACGTCCTCAGAGAGACTTCCCCTGGTCACTCTATCAAGTACAGTTTCTCATCCTCGGCACTATTGACATTTTGGGTTGGATAATACTTTGGGAGGATGGGTTGTCCTGTGCATCGTAAGATGTTTAGCAGCCTCTACCTACTAGATGCCCTCAGTTGTGACAATTAAAAATGTCTCACCAAATGTCCTCAGAGGCAAAATTATCACTGGTTGAGGACCACTGAAGCAACCAGTCCCCTTCTACATTATTTCTGTCACATTATCCTATTCTCCTAACTTCACTATCTGCAGTTTTTCTATTTGCATTTGTTTGTTACTTGTTTATCATCTCTTTCTCTCTCACTAGAAGAGAAATAATGTGTGCAAGATTTGGTCTATTTTACTCACCTCTGTATCCTTATTGTCCAGAACTCTGCCTGGCACATAAAGGTGCCCAATAGACATTTATTGACTACATGCCAAATAAATTCAGATGACCTTTATTGAAAAGCTAGCATGCCCCAGGCACTGTTAGGTTTAGATGGAATAATAATGAACAAGACACTATGCCTGGTCTCTTGTCTCTGAAATCTAATACTGAAGCCCAGTCATGAACTCCAGGCTACATGTAATAACAATTACAGGTCCTACAGGCTTACCGCCATCTTGTGTAAGGTCCAGGGAAGCCAACCACGCCACAGTGCTTGGCTCCGTTCCATACAACAAAAAATTATCCTACCCTAATGAGAACACTGTCCCTGAGAGAAACACTGACTCATTCAGCCATTCCTGACTCATCAGCATGTGAAAACATCATTGGGCACAGACCATGGGGGAGAACTGGGGAAAGGATTTTCACCAAGGAAGGTTAGGATACTCACCAGGAAGAGGAAGCTCCAGTGCTTGGGAGAAATAGCATAGGTCTTCTTTAACAGGTAAATGTACCGAGAAGTTACTGAAGAGTTTCTCGGAATACGGAGATCAGAGAATTTTATGAGAAAAGTGTTCACGTAGTATTCGTTGTATCATGTCACTTGTGTTACCTCTGATAGAATATTTGCTATTAATCCTAGCATGATTTCTTTATGTGGCATTGATAACAGAGAACTTTTTTCTTTCATTCATAGTGTCTGTTTAGCTTCTAAAGTAAATTTCAAAAAAATTAAAGTCATCATACCTACTAAGAAGTTCACAAAACCTAAGTGTGCTACTCAATACATTTTCACAATAGGGATGTATCCACATAGGAACCTCCCAGAACAGGAAATAGAGCTTGGCCAGCACCCCAAAGGGCCCCCGCCTGTTTCAGTGACTGTTGCCTACTTTCCCCCCAGGGCTACCTCTGTGTCGAGTCCTATCCTCACAGAGTGATATTTTCAACCGTTGAAGTTTCTAAATAGGAAATCACACGTATTCTCGTGTTTGCCTTCTTTTTCTCAGCTTTGTGTTTGTGACATTGACTCAGGTTGTTCTTATAGCTGTTGTTCCTTGATCTTAATTTCCTGTATTATACCGTTGTATAAATATGCCACAAGTTATTCATTCTATATGACTTGTTTCCTGGTTTGAGCTTTTTCAGAGCGTGTTCTGTGAATATTCACATTTTTGTCTCTTGTGGGTATGAGTATCCATTTCTGTTGGGTATATAATGAGGAGTGGAATTGCCGGCCCATCGAGTGCATGTATGTTCAGCGGTGCTAGATACCGCCAAATACCATTCCAGATTCAATTTACTTGCATGAGAGTTCCACTTACTTTACAAGAGAAAAGAATTTTTGAAAGAGGCAATAGCTTGTAAGATCAGGATATGATGGGGGAAAAAAAAAACATTGCCTTAAGAGAAACACTGCCTACTCAGTAATAATTTTATGTATGCTTGGCATACTTAAGCGTTTATAACAAAGCTGATCACTTCCTTTTGTGAAATTTTACCCATGTGCCTACTTGAACCTCCTTCAGCCAGATAATGATGGCAAGGATCTACTGAGTCTAGGAAATTCAAATTATCCCCAGAATATTGGGTATATGGGAATAACTTGCTCTGTAAGTGTATAGTGTTCCTTTAACTAAATCATAAAAATCATTGCTGTGTTATATGAAAAGTTTATGAGGTCACATGAATGCTTGCTTACTGTGCATATGGTAAGAACTGTGCATTTCAAGTTAAATATAGGAGCAGTTCTGGCTGTAAAGAAGTAGTTTAAGAATTCAAGAGAACTATAAATGGCCATCTGCTCTCTTCTCCATTTTTATTTGCTGAATTAACCCAGTGCAATATTTTAATGAATAATGGGTTGGTATTCCATCTGCTCATTAATTTTTTCACACTATACAATAATCCATCATTTTTACCGAGTGGAAACAATTTGCTACTTTGTAAAAATATTTTTAAAAATAAAGGCAGTGGGTGTAATTCAACTTTCCATTAATTTCAAGTGTATTTTAGAGATGGAGATACAGAGAAGAGCGTTTGGATCAGGGAGCTGGGAAGAAAAAAAGCCAGTTCTTTGGGATGACACTGAATATTAGATGATGTGTGTCTTCGTTTCAGAAGATATGTATATTTGGGCTTATTTGAAAAGAACAAGAAGAGAGTCTTTCTCTGTATGACTGAAGGCGGCAGAGATGTAAATGGCATCAATGATAATATAATGGTTTGGCAAAAGAGTATAAAGATTCGTTCTCTCAAAAGAATGCAAAACATATGTCACCATCAGAATGGAGCTTATGGTGTTCCAATTCTGTACTCAATGCTACGAATCGAAAGCCAGTTGAGCATATTAGTGCGTGTGTGTGCGTGTGTGCATGCATGCCTGTGCACACCCTTAAATTAAAATTTCATTGAAGTACATTGTTAATTTGTTTCTGTTTCCTTGCTTCTGTTTCTTTATTTCTCTTAAGTTGACATGGCACATTATATGCATTATATGCTTTCGGGCCATTTAAGGTTCATGTGTCCGGGAGCAGATGTCAGTTTAATGGCATCTTTAATGCCTGCTGTGCCACTTCCACGAGTAGATTCCCTATAACAGGATTTGGCCAGAGGGTTTAAGCTGACATTTGGAGAATTGATGAGTGAGGTGTGAGGTGGAGAAGAAAAGGGAAAAGGCTTTAAAATATTCCAGTATTGATGATTTTTAAGATTTCTACATCATTTACCAAATATTTTCTCTTCTGGTGGTTTTCTAGCTCAGTTGGTTTTAAATAATTTATCAACAGATTTTTAAAAGCCTCCACTCCAGTTCTTATAGGTTCTGGGACCTGAGGGTATTCTCACCTATCAGTAGAGATATATTATTCCCTTTAAAGATAAGGAGTATGTTGTGCAGAGGGAATGGAAAATAATTAATAACAGGGCTTCTATGGATTTGAGTATCCTATCGCACATTAATATTATTTTGAAATAATGACTAAATTCTGAAAAATATGACAATGCACTAATCATCATGTCTGTAATAAATGAACCATTTTAGAGGTACACATTTTAATCCCATCAGATTTCACTTGTATCTTCTTCGTATTGGTTTGGAAGTATTAAAGCCATAGCTTTTTATTTACTCCTTAGAGTTTGTCTATGAAATATTACACACTCATATTTTCCTAAGGCTCTCGCGCCCCACACATTGTGCATAGGACCCCCACATTTCCCCTATATGACTAACCAGGGGGTCTGGTATAATTAGCACTACTTCATCCCAATACACAAAGCCAGTGATATATTGTGAATCTTTTTTCACGAGAAAGTTACGTTAAAATTTAAAGACCAAACGAAAAAGAAACTCAGAAAAATTAAATTAGTCATTATTTTAAAAGGTCCAATATAAGAAATCAAGGATCTCCGGTTGTGGATCAACATGAAAATGTCTGGATAGACAACACCAAGTTGTACTGTGGTTTTCTGTGTGGGTGTTTATTGACAACAATCTGTTATAAACTGAGGCATGCATATGACACACACCTTTTCCTAGGAACTGATGCTTGTCATGGCAACACCAGGACCAGAACTCAACGGACACTGGCTCCAAATAAGTTGCCAGTAGAGTCACCAGTGAGTCCTCTCAGATAGAGTCATATATTTTCAAGATCATAGAAACATTTTCTTCAGTTACAAAAGAGGAATCTAACAGGCAAAAAATCATTATGTTCTATGAAAGTTTACCTGTGAGTTTAATGGAAATAATTCCATTAAAACATACTTTAATTCTAAATATACTGCAATACTTTATTGTTTCTAATAAAATGTGATGATGGAAAATGAACTAGGAAGGTCAATATCGCCTTCCACTTGAATCTTCAAAATATACACTAGAGATTTTCCTTCCTCTCTCGCAGAATGATTAGGGAGGCTCCATGAGAGTGGTTACTGCACTTTCCTCCACCACTGCATCCCTCGTGACAACACAGGCACATAGGTACACAGAAGATCCCAGGAAATTGATAGTATCCAGAATCCATGACTCCAGACATGGATTCTGGCATCAGGTAGCCTGGGTTCAAATTCCAGCTCCTACTGTTAATGACTGCTGTAGCCTTGGGGCAATTACTTAATCTCTCTAAGTTTCAACTAAAGCATGTGGGGATAATATTAGCTGTCCTCTGGATTATTGTAAAAATGTAAGATTTTATATATGAAATGTTCAGTTCAATGCCCGGATGAGTTTGTACTCAATTAAGAGTAACTTCATATAATAAAGTTTGCTATCATCCTGTCCCAGGTAAAATTATTTATTTATTTTTAACGAAAAACATGGGGTGGAGAGTGAGGCTTACACACCAGTATAAAGAATGGTAGAGGATTTCTGAGACCATTATTGATTTCCAGTGTCCCCAGTATGATTTGTTTTAATCAGCATCAGTAGAGTCAGGGAGAGGTGTTATTCCCTTACATAATCAATCAATTATGAGCTACTTTATAAGTTAATATTGGGTTCTTTCTTTGTTCTTTTGCCTTAATTGCATGCCTTGGTATCCAGAATAGAGAAACATACCAGAAACTTGAAATCCCTCAGAGAGTAAAGTATGTTTATCAGAATCCATAAAGAATGTTCGATTATACAATCTCTTCCAATGAAAAGGACTGTACTGATTATCATGTTAATGAGAATACCTTCCACCCTACTGAAATGTTGTATACAATCAATGTTTTACTTCCCTGTGTCTCAAAGCACATAATTTGTAGTTTTCTGAAATGGAAGAGACAGATAGTGTACCAAATCTTTGTGTTACAGCTGGTTCCCCAGAGAAGCTCATAGCTGTGCTGGAAAGAAAAAAAAATAATAAAAACTTAAGGCATGTTGCCTGAACTTTATGCTGGGAAATCATAGAAAAAAAATTTAACCTTATCATGGAAAGCTCAAGAGTATTACCTACATGATCAGCCAAAGAAATGTATCCGACTGAAAAACAAACCCAAAAAACCAGAGGCACATCAATCCTCCCTTTCCTTTAACTTTTTTCATTTCCTTTCCTTTCTTCTATGATTTACCTATTGGGATTCTATAAGAGAAGAAAATGTTAAATAGATGTTTGTTAGACGAAATAAAAAAGTAGCAAAATCATGAAATTAACATATTTTGAAGAGAGTTCTTGTTTTCATATCAAAAGACATTTTTTAAGTTTATTTATTAATTATTTTGAGAAAGAGAGAGAGAGGGACAGAGGGATATGGAGAGAGAGAATCGCAGGGAGGCTCGATGCTGTCAATGCAGAGTCTAATGCAGGGCTTGATCTCATGAGCCCTGAGGTCATGACCTGAGCAGAAGTCAAGAGTCAGGTGCTCAATCAGCTGAGCCACCCAGGCTCTCCCAAAAGATATTTTCAGTGATACTAATATTAATCTCATTTCAACAAAAATTTGAATTATTTTTAATGCAATCAGTGTGTTAAGAACTGTGGATATATTCACATAAATAAATGATTTCTACCTTCAAAGAGTGTTCAGTCTACTCGATGAAACAGGAAAACAGCAGTGTAAAATGATTTAAGGTGAGATGAAGTATGTGTGACAAGAGTAGAAAACCCAAAACTTACTGCCAAGAAATATCAGAGAAGGCTTCATTGGAGAGATGGAATTTTGAGTTCATCACTGAAGGACTGAGTAACCTTTACTTAGGCACACAGGAGGGGGAAGTGCTTCCAGGAAAGGGAAGATCATGGAAAAGTCATTAAATTGTGAAGGTTTGGGGACCAGCACTGGGTGGAGCATACCTGAAGCAGAAAGAGCATGTGTGAAAAAGATGGAGGCAAGACTATGGTGTCAGCCAACAGGACCTTGGAGTTACTTCACAAAGTAAGCAGGGCCCACTGGAGATTTCTGAGGAGGAAAATGATTTGACTTGTATTAGATAAAACTTTCTCTTAGTCTGCACATCTCAATGGACAGCAACTTCATCATTGCAGAGGCTTGGACCAAAACCTTGGAGTCACTCTGGACTTCTCTTTCCCTCCCTGCTTCCTTCAGTCAGGAAATCCTGGGACTATACCTTGAAACTCACCTGAGACCGGCCACATCTTACCCGGTTCTCCACTGCTACCATCTTCACCAAGGACAGATGGTCTCTCACCTAGACTGTTGTGTGCTTGCAGATCTTCCTGTTTTGACTCGACCCCATGCCCTAGAGTCTCTCCATAGCAGACACAGCTGTCCTTTCACCACGAAAACCGGGTAACATCAGTCTTCCATTCTAAACCCTCCGGTGGTTTTTCACCTCATGTACATTAAAAAGCGTGGTCCTTTTCATGACCCACAATGCCCTGTGGTATGACGGGAATCCCCCTTTATCTACGGTTTTTCGTCCTAAGGTTTCAGTGACCCACCGGTCCAGGGCGGAAGAGCCCGTCCCACGTCTCACTTCGTCTCATCACGTGGGCATTTTTATCACCTCACGGCATCACACGAAGACGGGTGAGGACACCAACAGTAAGAGAGACCACCTTCACACAACTTTTGTTTCAGTACATTGTTACAATTTTTGTCTTGTTTTAATAATAGTTATTGTTGTGAATCTCTTATTGTGCCTAATTTATAAATTAAATCTTATATGGATGTGTGTGTAGGGAAACCATTGTATATAAAGGAATCGGTACTATTTGTGGTTTCAGGCATCCACTGAGAGTCTTGGACCGTATTTTCCATGGAAGCAGGGGCTACTGTACTCTCTCAGTTCTTCTCTGACCTGGCCTCTGGCCAGTGTCCTACTCCATTAGTCCCTGTGATTCTTCCAGGGACCCAAGGATAAAACAGCAACGACCTACCCCTCTATTCCCTCTGCCTCCTACTTTTTTTCACAGCAGTTGTCACCAGGTGACAGATCATAGAGAGTGTTCTGTGCCTGTCTCTTTGTGGTAGAATTGAAGCACCTTGAAATTTTATCAAACACTTACATCATATATGCCAGGAACTCTTTGAAGGACTTTCCAAATATTAACTCATCAACTAGTCATAACCCTATAGCTTAGGTAGTATTATTTCCATTTTCTAGACTAGGAAATTATAGCACAGAGAGGTGTAGTAAGTGACATGAGATCTCACAGTTCCTATGTTGCAGAGTTCAGACTCAAACTCAGGTAGTAAGCCATCATCACCACCACTAAGTTTTGATCTTTTGAAGGTAGAGACTTAGTTGTGGTCACTGTTATGCACTTAGGATATAGCCTGGCTAGTTTTTAATGAATTTATGTATTTAATGAATAAATAAATAAATGTTGGCTTTATTAATTTGGGATGGTTGTTTGCCATTTCTTTCTTGTGTTCAGAGACCAGTGGAAAAATAGACAGATAAAAGTCAGGAAGTTTGTTTTCGTTCAATCTCTATATACTATTTCTTTTGAGAGTATCACTTAAGTTGCTTTTTTTGGAGCTGTTTATTTTATCAGCCTGCATGATTCCATTTTCTATTAAAATGCTGTTATTGTAAACTCAGCAGTAAATACTAAATATTAAATACTTGACTGCTTTTTTATGATCACGTGCTGAGTTGAGTAAATTAATCAAAAGAAGGCTTGTGTCTAAAAGTTCCTCCTTTTAATTGCACTGTGGGAAATAGTCAATAAAAAGATATTTGATGAGGAACGTTAGCCTTATCAAACTGAGCAAGAGTTTTGATCATGGCAAGCACCAAGCACTGTGCTGTGAATGTAAAGGCCTTTGAACTGTCCTCCATCTGTGGAGTCCATGGTCTAAGAGGTAGACTAGTAAGTAAGTAAGTAAGTACAAAAATGATCACTAGCATACAACAGGAGCTGAGAGCTGTGTGTTTGGAGGATTGGGTAAAGCAGGAGAGGTGACAATGAAAGGCTCGGTGGAGGCGAGGGGGTTAAGTGAGCACCTGTGAGGCTGACTTGGTGGGGTCTACTTCGGGGCAGGGAGAGTTAGTGGCTGTGGTGGGCAGAAGCCTTTCCAGGCTGGGGAACAAAGCAAGAATAATGGAAACTTACCATGTTGTGAATCTTTGTTCAAGTTGGTCTTTCATGGAGAATAAGTCTATTAATTTGTGAGAATCCAATTTCTTATTAATTCTATAAATTGCTATAAGATTATTGAAGGTTCAAAATTGCATCTGTGTAAAAATGGCTGACAGAAAATAAAATAATATGTTATCATTTTATGGGTAGTTTAAATGTATTCCCATTTAATTATGAAAATGCAAAATCATGCTCTTACTCAACTCCATCCTCTTAGAATTGACATTTTGGTCCAGTTTTCAAAAGCAGCCAAATTTCTACAAATGCTAGTTAACTTTTGTCTAAAATTCAGGTTTGTTTTCATCTCAGATGCGTTCTGGTAATAAGATTATTCTTAACATTTACTTACAGTATATCTTTAAAATGTATGCAGTCAGTTTATTTGTGGGTAAAACTTGGCATTGGTATTTTGTGGTATTCCGTTTTTAGCAAGACACCTCGTTTTTTCTATAAGAAACTTTCATAAAACAATGTCTTAGGTTTTATGACCTAGAAAATTCCTTACATTTGCATCATGTTTTACAATTTAGAAAGGGTATTGCTTTAACAGTTTACCTACTTAAACCAGTGGCTCATAGTGATAGTTCTGTGAGTTAGCATAGGCTAGCTAGTCCAAAATTCCATGTACAAATTCCTGCTTCTCTTATACTTGCTCTTCAAATGTCTGGATGCAATGCACTCACAAAGCTGTTGAGAGCATGTAATTCCAAAGAAGGTGTCAGGGCACCATGCAAGATCATTGATCAAGGGGCACAGTGAGACCAATACCAATGGATGGTGAGTCATGAGACCAGGACCTCAATCAACTTCAGCTCTTCCATCACCTGGATGTAGACCCTGGACATATCACTAGACTTCTCTGGGTCTCAATAAATCATATCTGAAAGTGAGCTGGAAGGGAGGGACTAAATCATCTCCAAGATTCCTTTTAGTTCAAAGTTTTGAGACTTGATGTGAACTTGAAAGTCAATGAAGCAGAATAAACACAACCATTAGAGGAATCTGTTAGAGAATTTTGGTGAAGCATGAAGGTTTTAAGACGTTGTGACACCAGCGAAGTGTGTTTGGACATGTCATCATAGGCATTTTGCAAATACACAGCATTCCTCATATGGACCGTACTGCAAGTTAGTTTCATGTCGACATAGGCACTTTTTGATATATGTGACCTGAACTTTACTTTGGTAAGGCTCCTGCGACATTTAAGGATTTGCTTCTATTAGAAACTTATGATTTCCGTTAATGATTTTTTTTTTAATCTTTATTCACTTTTGAGAGAGACAGGACATGAACAGGGAAGGCACAGAGAGAGAGGGAGACACAGAATCCGAAGCAGGCTCCAGGCTCTGAGCTGTCAGCATAGAACCTGACACAGGGCTAGAACACACAAACAATGAGATCATGACCTGAGCCAAAGTTGGACGCTTAACCAACTGTGCCACCCAGGCGCCCCTTCCCTTAATTATACTAAATAAAATTTCCTGCTAACAATGTTAAGAGAGGATCAAAATAATTATTTCCGGATATCGCAGATCAGGTCCATTGTTTCCATGCTGATTCTCTGTTTAGTGGATCTATCCAGCGCTGTGAGTGGGGTATTAAGGTCTCCTGCAACTAGCACATTTTTATCAATAAGATGGCTTACATTTGTAATTAGATGCTTGACAAATTTGGGTGCCCCAGAATTCGGCGCGTAGATATTTATAATTGTTAGCTCTTCCTGCTGGATAGT
>PITB01021968.1:0-18173 GCA_004024585.1 Paradoxurus hermaphroditus | reverse complement strand
GAGGATGGAGAACTATCTACCATGCTACTGGAAGTCAGAAGAAAGCCGGAGTAGCCACACTTATATCAGACAAATTAGACTTTAAAATGAACGATGTAATAAGAGATGAAGAAAGACATTATATAATAGTCTCAGGGACCATCCAGCAGGAAGAGCTAACAATTATAAATATCTATGCGCCGAATTCGGGGGCACCCAAATTTGTAAAACAACTAATTACAAACATTAGCAACCTCATCGATAAAAATGTCCTAATAGTAGGGGACCTTAACACTCCACTCTAAGCATTAGATAGATCCACAAAACAGAAAATCACCACAGAAATAATGGCCCTGAACGACACATTAGAACCGATGGGCCTAACAGACATATTCAGGGTCCTTCACCCAGAAGCAAAGGAATTTTCATTCTTATCAACAGCACATGGTACATTTTCCAAGATAGACCACATTCTGGGGCACAGGGAAGCTCTGAATAAATATAAAAGAATTGAGATCATACCGTGCACACTGTCAGACCACAATGCTTTGAAACTTGAAATCAACCACAAGAGAAAGCCTGGAAAAGAGCCATTGGATACTCTTTCCTGCTTTGTCAAAGATTAGTTGACCATACGTTTGTGGGTCCATTTTTGGGTTCTCTATTCTGTTCCACTGGTTTATGTGTCTGTTTTTGTGCCAATACCGTACTCTGACAACAATTTCTTAAACAGCATGATTTTTTGTCTTTTTAAAACATTTATTTGTTTATTTTGAGAGAGATAGAGAGAGTGTGAGCAGGGGAAGGGCCAGAGAGAGAGGAGAGAGAGAGAGAATCTCAAGCAGGCTCTATGTTGTTAGCACAGAGGCTGATGTAGGGCTCGATCCCACAAATTGTGGGATTATGGCCTGAGCAGAAATTAAGAATAGGTCTCCTAACCCACTGGGTCACCCAGGAGCCCGTTAAATAGCATGAGTTATTAGAGTATCATGTTATGGTCTGGTTTATCTCAAGAGGTTCTAGTCTAAAAATAAAAGCTAAGATATCCACAAATGTAATTCTGTTCTTTGGTCACTCCAAAGCTGTGGAAACAGACACTGATCTTACTGCTGTAGTGGTGGTCCCCATGTGTGACTTGCCCTGGCTCAACCATTGGCTTGAAATTTCAATTAAAGGTCATAGAGGGAATGACTTCTAGCTTCAGTGACTCCTGGTGTCTTTTGCTCCTCTGATTGAAAGGGCAAATTATAATTGTTCCAGGTAAATTTTGCGTTTTTATGTGCTTTCCATTGTTCTTTTTCCTTCCAGTGCTCTTCCCATTCCTTATCCCAGTTTTTGAACTATTAAATATCTGGATTTTTCCAAAAAAGGTTACTGATTTTTTCACAAAATCTGTAAAAAGGATGAAGGAAAACCGCCTCAAAGATGAGCAAAAGGTAAATCTAATGGTAGTTACATGTGGATGTTCGCTTTTGATCTTTTATTGAGATATGTACATCTCACGTGTGCACTTCTATATAGGTATGTTTTTATGGTAGGTAGAGAACTATAGGGTTTAGAGCAGGAGGGTTCTTAATTTTAGAGAGAATGAAGAAGGTGGAGTTTAGGGAAAAGATAAGAAAATGAGTCAGGGAATGTTTAAAATTTAATAATAAGCATGGCGACTAGTATGTCACTGCATAAAATTTGGTGAGGAAAAAAACTACCACTTTCCTTCAATAAATGGTGAAAAGGTAAAAATTATTATGTAAAACCATTTCCTGCTAGTATAACTTCTCAGATCTTATACGGACAAATAATCCTTTCAATTCCAAGCCTTTTATGTTATCCCTTCTCCAATAGAAGATTCTATCAGGTACAGGGTGGAGTATTGTCTGTGTTAAAATTAAGACAGTCATTGTTTGCAGTGGGCAGGAGTCTTCTCTGGACACACAGGCTGCAGGCTGGCTAAGCCAGTTTTCCCTTCATGAGGTCTGGTGGCCAGAAAAGAATATGTGCAGGACCTGGAGACAGGACCGGGTACCTCAGGATATCACTAAAGATTGTGTAGAGTTCTGGGAGGGTGGGGCATGGAAGCTGCTGACACAGAACCTCCTCCACGGAGTTTGCAGAGGTCAGGGGATTGATCAATGTGACCATTCATTAGGAATTAAGGCCAGAGTTAAAAAGGACTAGCATCAGGGACTTTCTCTTGAGCAAACAGACATGACAGAAGAGGGAGAAGAAATTCTTTTTCTTTTATTTTTTTTAACGTTTTTATTTTAGTTTTGAGAGACATAGAGACAGAGAATGAGCAAGAGAAGGGCAGAGAGAGAGGGAGATACAGAATCTGAAGCAGGCTCCAGGCTCTGAGCCACCAGCACAGAGCCCGATGCAGAGTTTGAACTCACAGACCGTGAGATCATGACCTGAGCTGAAGTCGGCCACTTAACCGACTGAGCCACCCAGGGGGCCCTGAGAAGATAATTCTTCAGCCAGGAAGCTGTGGTCAAAAGCCAGAAAAGCTGAAGGCAAGAACCAAAAAGCAGTGAGACACAATAGCTGGATTCCTGTCAGGGAAGCATCCTCTTCTCCAAGTTTGTGGCTGGACATTTTTGTGTAGTGATGACTCTGCGAAAACTAGTCAGACCTTTGTGCATAAACGGGCCATATTCTCAGGAAAGAATTTAAGTCCTGCACCCCTGACTTAATTCTGACTTCAGAAGTGACTTTTTGTCATTGCAATTTCTCTTTCTGCTTCCAGCACCGAGTGGATTTGCTTCAGCTGATGATTAACTCCCAGAATTCCAAAGAAATGGACACCCATAAAGGTAAGCAAGTAGAGCTTCAGAGGCCCAGGGACGAGGTGGCTCAGAGCCATGGAGATGGTTCTGAGATGTAGGGAAGGTTTCCAATGGTTGGAATCTCTGCAAATTGAAGAAAGATACATATTCAGATACAAATGGTAGCAGAAGCACTCTACAGAAGCCCACAGCCTCAGGTTTGTTCAAAGCTTGAAAGGCAACAAAAGACAAAGCATTCAGTGGTCTGCCACAGGGGAACTTGTTTCCAATGTAAATCCTCTGGCCTACTCCAGACCCACTGAATCAGAAGCTCTGTCTGGAAATTCATATTGAGGCTTCATCACACCAGGAGGCACATGGCCCCAGTGTTGGTGGCATGTGCCTGAGCACTTGGAACACCAAGTGAATAAAGTTGTGATCATTGGCATTGTGCACTATAAAGCTACTCCAGACCCACTGAATCAGAAGCTCTGTCTGGAAATTCATATTGAGGCTTTATCACACCAGGAGGCACATGGCCCCAGTGTTGGTGGCAGTGCCTGAGCACTTGGAACACCAAGTGAATAAAGTTGTGATCATTGGCATTGTGCACTATAAAGCTTTTTATTCCTTTTGTAAATAAGAAGTGACTGGTGCTGGCTGCCTTTGTGACTGTGTAAATACTGTGTAAATTATGTGTTTGTGGCAGGTACAATGCTCATTTCAATGCTCTAGGTATCTAATGGTCCTAATTCAGTTCTCATCAAAGAGATTAAAGCTTGACCATCATGAGTTTCTTCCAGGAGAAAATAAAAAGTTGACTTATGATTCAGAATGAATTCAGATTCTCTAAGGAGGGTGACATTCAGGCCATGATTGAATAAACAGTTCTAATTCCACTCACTGGATTCTGTTTGTCCATATATCATGCTGGCCAGTGTCCTTCTTTTGATCATTGTTCCTCTTGCTGTTTTAATGTGGTTGATTAGACTAGCATCAGATACCACTTTTCTAGCTTTTCGTCTATGTTATAGTTTCTGTACATATCTGAGATCATCCATTGGAAGAATTGTGCCCCACGTCTTCTATTAGCTGAGACTTCTCAAAGGTACAATCCATGCTTCTCAAACTAGGTTGAGCACACAAGTTATGACATCTCATGAAGCTCAGATGTTGATTTGATAGTTCTAGGGTGAAGTCTGAGATTCTGAACTTTTAATAAACTCCCAAATGCTGCAGATGCTGCTGGTCCATGAACTACGCATTGAGTACCAAGAGTTTATCTGTAGCCCAACATTATTTTCTTCTTTCCTGCAAGTATGTTTAGATGAAAGATCTTTTAATTTTCCTGATCAAGCTTTAGCATTGTAAAGTCTCTCAAAAAATGTAAACTATACTTTAGCTGAAAGAATTTAAATTTTCCTCGGGGAGAATGCCATCCCATGTTACTTAGGGCTGGCATACTTTTAGGATTCTCCAACGGACAGACTGATAACACAGTGTATGTTAGAGCAATGCCCTTTCCTGAAATTACCCACCTGTGGTGGTGGAGAGGGCGGCATAACCAGAAGCAGATAGCTAAGAATACTATAGACCCAGATCAAGATAACGTTTGCCTCTTTCTCACTCTGGAAGATGGAAATCGGAGGAAACCACTCCGAGTTTGAATCTGAATTGCTTTTATATTTTTCCCCTGAGGGATTTAGGAGTTTCAGATAGATTTCTTATTATCTAAACTGTGATTTTTTTACATTCACCTGCTTTAGCTAAAATGTCTTTCCTCTCCTTTTAGCTCTGTCTGATCTGGAGCTTGTGGCCCAATCTATTATCTTTATTTTTGCTGGCTATGACTCTACCAGCACTTCTCTCTCCTTACTTGTGTATGAATTGGCCACTCACCCTGATGTCCAGCAGAAACTGCAGGAGGAGATTGATGCCACTTTCCCCAATAAGGTGAGCGGGTCATATTGGCCAAGGAGGTCAGGATAGGCTTGCTTATGCCTCAGTAACAGATTAGTCCCCAAATCTAGTGAGTTTTTACAACAAAGGTTTACTTCTAACTCACATTTGCATGTCCAGCATGGGTGTTAGTGGAAGATGAGCGTGAGTCCCTGCTCCATATTTACTTGGGAATACAGGGTAAAGAGATTCCACTTATACCTGCATTATTTGGACCCTGGGGACTTCATTTTGGCTGGGGAACAAGGAACTACAGTTGCTCACTTGCCGGGGTCCCTTGTTCCAGCGAATCTAGGGGTCCACGAAGGACGGACGATCAGGCAAAATGAAGTGAGAGAGCCACGAGTGAGATGGAATCTGATGACTAAGCAGGCAGCCCTGGCAATTCTGGCATCTCCAACCTACTAGTCTCAGTGTCTTTATTTTTAAAGGTAGCGAGTTACATTACAACAATGAGTGACATTCCATAGTTTGATCTCTTTAACAATAATCATTTTTACCAGCAAGGTGGCAACTTCCTTAATCCTGTATGTTGGTAACACATAAATTTAGGGTGGAGGAGAGAACAGGAAGTTACCTAGGCCTGCCTATGTTAATTATCTATAGATAGATTAGGAGACATTCTATCCATAATCTTTAACCATAATGGGGGAGGTAGAGACATGATCTCTAAGTTCTTTTCCTTTATGAGTGAGTGAGCTATATCATAAGGGCTCATGATTATCTGTTTTTTATACAAATAGCAGTTTCTGTAAAAGTATTTTGTTATTGCCTTTTTATTATAAAGGAGCGTGGGGATGGGAATAGTGAAAGGATTCATGAAATGTTAACCTCAGGAAGGTTGGCTATTGTTTGCACCTTATCTGTAAACAGTGCTTCTAACTTTTGGGCGAGGCTAACCTCCGGGGAAGGTCCTAAGTCTCTCTTCAGTCTCTCCTATCAGTCTGTTAATCAAATACTGAGAGAAGCTTTACAGAGATGTGCCTTGAGGTCTTATGGTGGGGCTGAGGGGATGATTAACACAATGCGATACCTGCAGGGAAAATCTAGTTTGATTCAAGGAGTCTTGGGGCCTAACCTCTGCTAATTTCTAGCCAACTCATAACTGCTATTCTATATGATCAATTTGTGTAACCTATCCCCAAGAGGCAACTTTGAGGTTACTTCTGACCAGGTTACTCTCATTCAGATTTTATCCATCAAGACCAGGTCCCCTTTTCCATATGCCATAAAACCAAAGAGCATTATGTCCCTTAGGCCAAGGAAAGCAGTTCAAGAAATCCAGGCCTGAAAGATTATTTAGAAGGAGGTAAGATTAGGTACCAGTTTGGCTGGCGGGAGCTTTGCTTCAACCTTTCCCACACAGAGAGGTGTCTCAACCTGCGAGCCCAAAACGGATCCCAACACTCACTTGCTTTTCAAAAGATTTCCCTGAACACACATATATCTCCTTAGTACACATCCCATTTACAAACTGGTTTCCCCTAAATTCACAGAGGCTGGGAAATACGGGCGTCTACATGGATAATGGGTAAGTAGTGAGTGCCTCTATCACCCACCGTCTGAAGGGTCACTCTCAGCATCTCTATGTAACAAGGCAGAAAGCTGAGCTACAGAGAGACAACATAGTTTTCTTACAGTATCACATAGCTAGTATAAAGAAGCCAGGCCAGGAGCCAGGACAACTGGATCCTGATTAAACTCTTAACCTCTCCAATGTTGGCTCTTAAATGTAACACCAAGCGATAGGCACATATTGCCCACGCTGTTTCAGATCTCTTCCCAAACTGGAATTCCTGCTTATGAAGAGACCTGGCCTCTGGGGCTAGAGCGGCTTATTTGACAAACAGTGAAACCCCAAAGGGACAACTAGGAGACCCTTCCCACAACAGGAGATGGGCTGAGAGTAGGGTTCTATCCCGTTTACAACTTTTCCTAGAACCGAAATTGTGTGGTGCAGTTGGAAGGATTTTGGGCCCTACTTAGGGGATTGTCCCAGTAGTCAGCCTTAGTCATTACTATTGCACACATGTCAGGGGGTGATTGAGCAGGTCACAGGACATCGTAGGCATTAAGATGCTCATAAATGCCATTTACCAAAATACACGCTTCTCAGGGGTTCCTAATAATTCTGTAATAGTACACAGACTGAGTTGAACATTGATTCCAAATCTCAATTCATCAAAATCTGTTTCTTTCCTCCAGGAACCTCCCACTTATGATGCCCTTGTACAGATGGAGTATCTTGACATGGTGTTGAATGAAACTCTCAGATTATACCCAATTGGGGGTAGACTTGAGAGGGTCTGTAAGAGAGATGTGGAAATCAGTGGTGTGTTCATTCCCAAAGGGACAGTGGTGATAGTGCCGGCCTTTACTCTTCATCGGGACCCGGATCTCTGGCCAGAGCCTGAGGAGTTCCATCCTGAAAGGTACAGGTAACCCTGGAAAACGGAACCCACCCTTATATGGAAAGATATTCTGATATGGTTATACAGTTATTTATTTTTACATCTTTTTATTTGTAAAAGTATTTTTCTAATTACAAAATAATCGTCAAAATTTTACAAACAGCATTAAATGTGTTGTTTGCTTTGGGTAGTATACATGTTTTAACAATGTTTGTTCTTCCAATTCATTTCCTTGCGTCCTCTTCAATATCTCTCATAAGTCTTTTAGTTTTTAGAGTACAAGGCTTTACCTCTTATGTTACGTTACTCCTAGGTATTTTATTTTTTTTGGTGCAGTTGTAAATAGGATTGATTCCTTGATTTGTTTTTCTGCTGCCTTGTTATTGGTGCATAGAAATGCAACAGATTTCTGCACTTTGATTTTATATCCTGCGACTTTGGTGAATTCATATATTAGTTCTGGCAATATTTTGGTGGAGTCTTTTGTGTTTTCTACATAGAGTATTATGTCATCTGTGGTAGTAAAAGTTTGACTTCTTCTTTGGTGATTTGGACGATCTTTCTTTCTTTCTTTCTTTGGTCTGATTTGCTGTTGCTAAGACTTCCAGTGCTATGTAAAATAGTAATGATGAGAGTGGGCATCCGTGTCTTGTTCCCGACCATAGGGGAAAGGCTCTCAGCTTTTCCCCATTGAGGATGATATTAGCTGTGGGTCTTTTGTATATGGCCTCCATGATGTTGAAATATGTTCCATCCAGCCCTACTTTGTTGAGGTTTTTATCAAGAATGGATGTTGTTTTTTGCCAAATGCCTTCTTTTCATCTATTGACAGGCTCATATAGTTCTTATTCTTTCTTTTATTGATGCAGTATATCATTGTAAGGATTTGAGACCCCAAATACCCAAGAACGGAAAGTTCCAGACGCGGAGGCTGCAAAAGCATAGGAGATTTATTAGCTAGCTCGAGCTAGGGTCCAAACCCAGAGCACCAGCGCAGTGGCCTCCTTTAGGGTAAGGACCCCTCTCTCCGGATTCAGTTCTCTTTTTATAACATTTGTAGGGTTACATGAGCTGTCTCTGCCCCTTCTCTTTGTTCTTTCGAGTCCAGTTGGCCGTGTCTTCTTCCGATTGGCTCGTTTAAATTCGGGGCCTTTCAGTTCGGGGGGGTGGGGGGGGGCTTCCTTTGTTGGTCTCATGAGGCGGGTCAAACCGGCTATCCCTGAGAAACAGAAACTCCAGGGGGCACAGGAAACATAAACTTACAGTCACTATCACAGGACCTCCAGGAGGTACAGGAAACATAAACAGAAACCTTTTAACCTATGTCACAGGAACTCCAGGAGGTACAGGAAACATAAACAGGAACAAAAACCTTTTGGCCTTTATCACAGGAACAAAAACCTTTTGGCCTCCTTCAATCATGTTGATTGATTTGCAACATTGAACCACCCCTGCAGCCCAGGGATAACCCCACTTGATCATGGTGAATAATTCTTTTAATGTACTGTTGAATTCTATTTGCTAGTATCTTGTTGAGAATTTTTGCATTCAGGTTCATCAGGAATATTGGCCTGTAATTCCCCTTTTAGTGGAAACTTTGTCTGGTTTTGGATCAAGGTATTGCTGGCTTTAAAGAATGAGTTGGGAAGTTTTCCTTTCATTTCTATTTTTTGGAACAGTTTGAGAAGAATAGGTATTAACTCTTCTTTCAATGTCAGGTAGTATTCTCCTGGGAAGCCATCTGGCCCAGGATTGTTTGTTGGGAGATTTTTTATTACTGATTCAATTTCTTTGCTGGTTATAGGTCTGGTCACATTTTCTATTTCTTCCTGTTTGAGGTTTGGTAGCATGTGAGTTTCTAGGAATTTATCCATTTCTTCCAGATTGCCCAGTTTGTTGGCATATAATTTTTTATAGTATTCTCCTATAAGTGTTAGTATTTTTGTGGTGTTAGTTGTGATCTCTCCTCTTTCATTCATGATTTTATTTATTTGAGTCCATTCTCTTTTATTTTTGATAAGTCTGGCTAGGGGGTTATCAATTTTTAATACAATCCCTATCAAAATAACACTACCATTTTTCGCAAAGCTAGAACAAACTATCCTAAAATTTGTATGGAATGAGAAAAGACCCTAAAGAGCCAAAACAATACTGAAAAAGAAAACCAAAACTGGAGGCATTGCAATTCCAGATTTCAAGCTACATTACAAAGCTGTAGTCATCAAGACAATATGGTACTGGCAAAAAAACAGACACATAGATCAGTGAAACACAATAGAAAACCCAGAAATGGACACACAATTGCATGGTCAACTAATCTTTGACAAAGCAGGAAAGAATATCCAATGGAAAAAAAGTCTCTAAAACAATAGGTGTTGGGAAAGTGGTTGACAACATGTAGAAGAATAATCTGGACCACTTTCTTTTTTTAATGTTTATTTACTTATTTATTTGAGAAACAGAGATAGAGCTAGTATGAGCAGGAGAGGGGCAGAGAGAGGGAAGGAGACAGAGAATCCAAAGCAGGCTCCGTGCTGTCACCGCAGAGTCTGCCTGGGGCTCGAACCCACGCATTGTGAGATCATGACCTGAGCTGAAGTCCGACATTTAACCAGGTAACCCAGTTTTCCTTGAACTACTTTCTTACACCATATACAAAAATAAATTCAAAATGCTAAATGTGAAACAGGAAGTCATCAAAATCCTAGAGGAGAACACAGGCAGCAACTTCTTTGACCTTGGCTGGAACAACTTCTTACTAGACACGTTACCAAAGGCAAGGGAAACAAAAGTAAAACTGAACTATTGGGAACTCATTAAGATTAAAATCTTCTGCACAGCAAAGGAAACACTTAACAAAACTAAAAGGCAGCTGACGGAATGAGAGAAGATATTTGCAAATGACATATCTCATAAAGGGTCAGTATCCAAAATCTATAAGAAACTTATCAAATTCAACACCCCAAAAAACAAACAACCCAGTTAAGAAATGGGCAGAAGACATGAATAGACACTTTTCCAAAGAAGACATCCAGATGGCTAAAGGACACATGAAAAGATGCTCGATATCACTTGTCATCAGGGAAATACAAATCAAAACCATGTTGAAATACCACCTCACAACATGTCAGAATGGCTAAAATTAACAACACAAGAAACAACAGCCTGGAGCCTGCTTTGGATTTTGTGTCTCTCCCTTTCTCTGCTTGTGTTCCATTCATGTTCTGACTCTCTCTCTCAACAATAAATCAAAAAGAAACAACAGGTGTTGGCAAGGATGCAGAGAAGGGCAATCTTCTTGCACTGCTGGTAGGAATGCAAACTGGTGCAGCCACCTGGGGAACAGTACGGAGGTTCCTCAAAAACCTAAAAATAAAGCTACCTTATGATCCAGCAATTGCACTCTAGTATTTGCCCAAAGGATACTAAAATACAGATTCAAAGGGGGTACATAAACCCCAAGGTTTATAGCTGCATTATCAACAATATCTGAACCCTGGAGAGAACACAAATGTCCATCGTCTGATGAATGGATAAAGAAGATGTGGTATATATATACAATGGAAAATTACTCAGCCATCAAAAAGAATGAAATCTTGCCATTTGTGATGATATGGATGAAGCTAGAATGTATTATGCCAAACGAAACAAGTCAGAGAAAGACAGATAACATATGATTTCAGTCATATGTAGAATTTAAGAAACACAAAAGATGAAGATAGGGGAAAGATGGGAGACAAGAGAAGAGAGGGAAAATGAAACAACAAGAGACTTAAAAATTTTTTGTAAATATTTACTTATTTTTGAGAGAGAGAGAGAGAGAGAGAAAGCAGAGGAGAGGCAGAGTGATAGGGAGACACAGAACAAGCTCCAGGTTCTGAGTTGCCAACACAGAGCCCAGTGTAGGGCTCATTGTAGGACTCATACCCATGAACCGTGAGATCATGGCCTAAGTCAAAGGCAGACTCAACTGACTGAGTCACCCAGGCACCCCACCACAAGAGACTCTTAAAGGTAGGGAATAAACTTAGGGCTGATGGAGGCAGGTGGGTGGGAGATGGGCTGGATAGGTAATGGGTAATAAGACGGCACTTGTGATGAGCACTGGGTTTTATATACAAGTTACGAATCACTGAATTCTATTCCTGAAACTAATATTGCACTGTATTTTAACTAAAATTTAAATTTACAAAATTCATAAAAAACTTTACAAACTATAGTTAAGAAGAGAGAATATTAACATCATTGTCAGTCCCAATATGGCAAGGTTATTGAATATGCAATGTATGTCCTTATGGACATTTTTCTATATATATATAGGTTACTAAAAGTTAGGGTGGCCTTATATGCTTTTGAACTACTTAATATAACAGTAAACTATAACTAACACATTGTATTTGTGTTTGTGATTATATGCATATAGCATATAATTAACCATTTTCTTATTTAAGGAAATTGAGCTTTTTTTCCTTAACCTTTTTCTGTCCACTCTAGCTCTCTGTATTTTCTCCCCACATCCTTAAGTTCCATGTTTTTAAACCTTGGCCACCATTTCTGCTAGCTGTAGAGTTGAGAGCCTGTGTAGATTAGAGTCCTCATCCCTGGCAGGAGGAGCAGCCTCATGAGGACAGGGGTGCACATAGGTCCTGTACTTCTGTGGCTGCAGTCCTGTGCCAGCTCCCACCTCTCTTGGTATCTGGGGTTCATCCAAAGCAAAGTCATCTGCTCTCCAGCCATCAGAGACATTCTCCTTGGTGGGGTCTTGAGATTTCTTTCTGGGAATTCAGAGCAGAGTCTGGCTTTGGGCACAGCTTGAATTCTGTAAAGAGTTGGTGTTTTCCTGTTTATCGTATTGGTGAAAAAAAATTGAAGTGAACTTTGTAGGGATCCAGACTTTTAGCCCCTGACTCTAAGCCCCCTGATGGCAGGGGCCTTGTCTTGTTGCATGGTGTCCCTCATAATAGCATTGTGTCTACACTTAGTACTTGCTGAAAGAAGTCAGAATTGACCAAGTTGTCTGTTTTCTGGACCAAGACACCTGGTGGTTCCCATAAGCTCGGAAGTCCCCAATCCTGTAGTTTCTCGAACAAAAATCAGAGAGTCTTGGTACTTCTCTGGTTCATTCAGTCATGATATGAAATGCTTACCTATGTGTGTCAGGGAATGTGCCAGGCAGTGCCAATTCCACATGTTAAAAATGTCTATCATGTAGAATTTTTTAACACATGCACAAACATATTCTGTAGACGCATGTCTATTAAATACTTTTAAGGCATCTATGTGTGCCCATCACCTGCCCAACAACCACTAACCCATATCTACTGCCCCATCCACACACCATTACAATGCCTCATGTTATTGCCATATTACTTTAAGGCACATCATCTGCAAATATTCCAGATATCTCCATAGTATAAGGATTTTTATTCATTCATTTTTTTAAAAAATATCTTTATTTGAGAGAGAGAGAGAGAGAGAGAGAGAGAGAGAGAGAGAGAGAGAGAGAGAGACCAAGCAAGCACAAACAGAGGGAGGGCAAAGAGAAAGGGAGAGAGAGACAGAATCCTAAGCAGTCTCTGTGATGTCAGTGCAGAGCCCAAGGTGGGGCTGGAATTCACAAACAGTGAGATCATGACCTGAGCTGAAATCAAGAGTTGGATGTTTATCCAACTGAGCCATACAGGTGCCCCAATAATAGAAGGATTTTTTTAAAAATACTACTGACAATATCATTATCACTTTCCCCCAAATCCACATTTTCCTTTAATATAATCAAATATTGAAGAATTGGTTTTGAATAAAACATAGGAAATTTTAGCCTCATGAAACAGACAGACAAGAATTCAGCGATAGTACTGATTATACACATCAGTGAGTATGATTACAGTGGAGCAGCATCGTGTGCCCATGTAAATCTTCTGACATGGGCAGGTTGGGAGGATCCTAGTGAGGAGTGGAGGGAAGAGAAGGGAAAAATCACGATGTAAATCATGGGCGGCATTTCTCCTGCTTCCTTCTTCCATGAGCACATGACCAATGTAAATCAGCGGAGGCAGGAATCTACCTTTCCTTTAGTCAGGCTCATTTCCTGTTCACCTTTCAGACTGTAAACATCCCCCCACCTTGACTGTAATTCTAATGTTTAGATAACTCCTCCTTTTGACAACACTCATCTCATCTCCTTAACAAGACCGAATGCTCCCACAGGGTAAGGGGAATGCAGAGGATCTGTAGCTTACAGCTGTCACCGCAGAATAAGCATGGCAGGATTTCAGTGACCAGCCCCCAAAAGTGACTTGTGTAGTCCTGGTTGAGAACCCCTGGCTCTTATGGTTTTTATGTTTCACTAACTTGTTTCCAACTTGATTTGTGGAACCAGGTTCAGCAAGGAGAACAAGGACAGCATAAATCCTTATATATACCTGCCTTTCGGAACTGGACCCCGAAACTGCATTGGTATGAGGTTCGCGATGATGAGCATGAAACTTGCTGTCGTCAGACTCCTTCAGAACTTCTCCTTCAAACCTTGTGAAGAAACACAGGTCAGACAGAGAACTTTCCACATAAAGAATGTTTTAATTTTTTTTTTAACTAAGAGATACGGGGTGTGTGTGTGTGTGTGTGTGTGTGTGTGTGTTTTCATTGGCTCATTTATCCTTATAATTTGTTCCATTGGCCAGAGAATCTATTTGGAGCCATCTGTGACCTTTAAGAGTCTTTCAGCTCTGAGTGCCACGTCTGTGGTTTATGAACACCCAATCATAAAGGACATGTAGTCAGGGCAATTAGCATGACCGATTATGTACAGATCTTTGAACTTGACAGTGTTTTAAATTTATTTCAAATCCACTGAAAGGAAGGGAACATTTTATGCATAGTCATGATGTGCAGTTATTAATGCAACATGACTTTTGAACGATGCTATTTCCCACCACAACTTACAGATGCTCTCATGACCACGGTTCTCAACTTGTACATTGGAATCAGTGGGTTCTTTAAAAAATTCTGCTGCCTAGGCCATCTCAGAAATTCTGACCTAATCACCCAGAGTGTGGCTTTAAAAGTGCCCCCATTGATTGTCATGTGCAAGTGAGGTTGAGAATCACTGGTGTGAAGCATGTCTGCCAGATGTGAAGGACTCCCACAGTCCAGACCATTGTGGTTATTTGGCCCCACCTTCCATGAGCCCTGCTACAGTCAATCTGTGTTCCATTTCTATTGCAATCTGGTATCATGAATGGATATTTCCACTGGAAGAGATGAGAGGATGTTTAGAACTGACGATGCCCATACAATAAAATGTGTAATATCCACTCAGGATGATCTTGCAAGCTGCAACATATACAAAATTAACTGTATCACTTTTCAAGTGGTATGCCATAATGGCTAAGAACCTGTTTTAAATTTTAAACCCTCATCCTTTTCATTTAAAATTTAAATCAAAAAGAACACAAACTGGAGAACCTGGGTGGCTTAGTTGGTTAAGCGTCTGACTTCGCCTTAAGTCATGATCTCACAGTCTGTAAGTTTGAGCCCAGTGTCAGACTCCTTGCTGACAGCTTCAGCCTGGAGCCTGTTTTGGATTCTGTGTCTCCCTCTCTCTCTGCCCCTCCCCGACTCGTGCTCGGTCTCTCAAAATATAAAACTTAAAAAAAACACACACAAATCAACATGAGATTGGGTCCTGCCTGGTACACAACAGACTCTCAATAGATATTCTTTTGAATGAGTTACGGGCAAATGTTTCCACACTCTTGTATGGACAGCTTACCGAGTAAGTTTAAAGAATATGAGATGTATGAATTTAAAAGTAGTATTTATATATTTATAAACCCTTCTTCTCCTTCTTGTATCTTGCCTGCTTTGCTTCTGTTGTGAGTAGAACCTCATTTGTTGGCTTTTATATGCTTTTATAACTGTTGCAGATTCCCTTGAAGTTAAATGCTAAAGCTTTCATTCAACCAGAAAAACCCATTGTTCTCAAGATTGAGCTGAGAGATGGCAGTGTGAATAGAGCCTGACTTTCCTCAAGGACTTTCCCTTTGTTCTTCAAGAAGTTGTGTCTGAGAATACCGGAGACCTCAATTTACTTTGGGAGTAAAACCCAGAAACGAAGATGTGCTTCATGTACTGATTGTGATGGATGAGTAGGGATTCCAAGCTTTCCTGGTATCTGCATGGAGCATTATATATTGTGGAATGTGAAGAAGGTGACTAATAAGTTCCAGACATGTAAACTCAGCCTATCTGGTTCCCATAGACCACACCAGTTAGTAGCATCTACTCCCCTGAGCACTGATCACTAATAAAAATTTCTCAATAATTTTATCAACAAACTTCCATGAAACAAGAATTTTTGTGGTGACCATAGTAGTGACATTTATATCATACATCTTATTTTGAATATTATACATTAACTAGTACATTGAGTGTGTCGATCGACATCTCTTTACAAAAGAGTATTAACTGATGGCTTCCTGCACATTAAGGGGGAATCCGTAGAACTGATGAGTGAGAAGCAGTAACAGTGTTTTTGACCATCACAGTCACTGGGTGGGTGGGACTTGTTCAGAATCCCAACATGATATGTTAAGATAGGTGAGAGTCAACCCACTGTGACTTTGCTCACTGCTCAGAAAGTTTACTTCTTCCATTTTGGGAACACATATTTTTTATAACACTTGATTGAGGCAGTTTTTATTACTAGTTTTGATATAATATTTTCATCTCATCTGCTCTGATGTTCTGAGAGACAGGGAACATGCTTTCTCTTTGTGGCCTAACTTCAGCTCCTCAATGTCCTGATACAATGAACATCAAATAAGAGATGGTCGATTGGCCAGTGGATTGGGCAGAAAAGCTGAAAGCATTTGTCCCTTTCGGTTAGTTCAGAAGCTTCACAGGATTCTTCCTTTTTTCCCCCCTTCCCTCTCCTCCCCTTCTTTCCTTTCTCCTCTCTTCTCTTTCATTGCCTTTCCTTCCTGGATAACTCAGTTTTAAACTAATAGGTGGGGCACAGCCAGGTGGTCAGCCCTACCTTGGGGTCAGGGGCAGAGAAAGGAGTCACAGTGACTCAGGCAGAGACAGAGTCGGGTGGTGAGTATGTCCATATGGAAGAGCAGCCTGGTATGGGTGTGGGAGCCCAAGCGTAGTGAGAAGGGTGTCCACACAGAGGGGTGGTCTTGTGAGAGCCACCAGAGCCTAAATATGGGTGGATAACAAAGTAGTATGAGGAGGGCATCCATGAATGTTAAGTAATGGAGTGGCGATTAGTTACATAAAGGGGAACTGATCAAAGTAAACATATTAAAGATAAATGGAAGCCAGGTTTCTCACTGTTGGAAAAGGGAGTCACTGATGGAGAGGGAGAAAACCGGAATGAGATTATGTATTCAGATATTGGAAGTGAGTGTATCAGTGAAAAAATCCTGCTTTTCTAGAGAGGTAGATGATAGGTAGATTGACTTAAGATCAATAGATGTGTGTGACTATGTGAAAACACATATCCCCTACTTCTCTCCACAGATAGATTTTAGAAACAGTGACACTGTAGGGGCAATGAGCACACATTATGCTCAAGTCTTGGCTTATTAACATCCTTTTCCACTGAAAGCAACTAGGGCTTTTCAGAGAAATGGCTGATCCAGGCTGGTGGAACACATGATGAGCCAGGAGCATCTTGTCCTGCATAGTGATGGGGACACATTGATAGGACACAGTCCAAGAGGTTTCATAGGCCCATCAGGCATGATTTGGGCATCATGATAACTAAGGAGGGGAATCAATTTTGACCCATCGAACAAAACAGGAAAACACAATTATCCACAGGTATAATAAATACAGGATTGATTACAATTGATGAGGACACTGACACAGTTTCAAAGTAGTACCACTCAAAAAACAACCATGAGGGGCACCTGGGTGTCTCAGTTGGTTAAGCAGCTCAGGTCATGATCTCACGGTCAGTGGGTTCAAGCTCCACATCAGGCTCTGTGCTGACAGCTCAGAGCCTGGATCCTGCTTCAGATTCTGTGTCTCCCTCTCTCTCTCTGCCCTTCCCCTGCTCATGCACTGTCTCTCTCTTTCTATCAAAAATAAATAAACTTTAAAAAAACAACAACAACCATGAGCTGCCAGAGAAAAGAGCAGCTCACAGAGCAGAGACCTAGCAAACGAATGAGTGTCATCAGGAACAGGAGGAAATGATAGTGTGGCACCCAATAGGACTTGGTGAAAGAACGAGCATCACCTCTGGGATATTCTTGCTGAGGAGGAAAACCTGAAAGAAATCCTGAAAAAAGTCAGATAAACCTGACCGGAAGAATACCTACTCCTAATCTGTACCTGGTGTATAATCTTCAACAAAGTCAAGGTCATGAAAGTGATTAAAAAAGAAGAAACAAGCCCAGATTGGAGTCACTTGCTTGCCAACTCCACCTCACAGCAAACCAAGACTAAGGACACTTTCAACCTATCCTAGGAAGGTGACCTTGTAACAGTCCAGCTGAAATTTCCTGATGGACATTAGTGAGTCATCTGCAGGATAGAAACCCTGCAGGTCCTTCCCCCAGAGAAGGGGTCTTGGCCTGAAACAATCATTGCTTTTTATTCTATGCACTTCCTACCCCACCCTTCTTCCTCTAAAACCCTGCATCTTGTACACCTCCTGGGAGCATCTGTCTGCCTGCCCAGTGGGATGCTGCCGATTCATGAATCACTTAATAAAGTCGATGAAATCATCACCTTGACTTGCTGGAATTTTGTTTTTCAATAAAAGTCAGAGACAGACTAAGGAAGTGTTCCAGACTGAACTACAGAGACTAAAGAGGGGACATATGGAAACTCAGAGAGTGGGCCGGGTCTTCAGCTATAAAGGACATCATGGGGACATTTGGGGGAATTGAGGGTTCTGATGGTTAAATGGCAGTAATGGGTCAGTGTCCATGCCATGTCTTTGATTGAGAATGTTTTGTAGGAATTACCATACATTATGAAATATCAGGTCAGCATTTACTCTGAGATTGGTCAGGAGCATAGTTCTTGGAACAGACTCTTCTGGAAG
>PITB01021967.1:0-28026 GCA_004024585.1 Paradoxurus hermaphroditus | reverse complement strand
GGGGACCAAAGGAAACCCAGGAACCGTTCCTTTCCTGGCCCAGGTGCCTTCCCCTGGTCACTGCTTGGGGCTCCGTGCCAGACATCCCGAAAGTGGCCAACAGCGCAAGCAGACGGTGTGGTCCCATCCCCCCGGACTGTGCCTTCTCTCACGGACAGGGGCCCCGAAGTGGGCTGCGAGCTCAAACGCGAGATTGTGTTCTGTCGAGGCTGGGAAGACCATTTGAGGTCATCTAGCCCGGTGGTTTTTAAAACTTAAGTTTATTTATTTTTAGAGAGAGAGCGAGAGCAGGGGTAGGGGCAAAGAGAGAGGGAGAGAGAGAGAGAATCCCAAGCAGCCTCCGCGGCGCAGAGCCTGGCGCGGGGCTCAAGTCCATGAACCATGAGATCAAGACCTGAGCCAAAATCCAGAGTCGACGCCTAACGGACTGAGCCGCCCGGAAACCCCCTAACTTCTTTTTTTTAAGTTGTTCAGATGCCTGCCCTCCTCCCAAGAGAAAATTCTTACGAGAAACCCACATACAGAAACGGGTCAAAGCAGGATGTTACTTGTATACGTTTATATCGTAAGTTCAGATGTAGATATCTCAAATACACCGATTCTGAAGTCAACCAGTAAAGCAGGTGAGGCTGTCTTGATTCGTTCACCCGGAGCACGCGGACCACGGATGACCACGCCACTTTCCATTTAATTCTGTCTCCAGCTGTGGCTGCAGAGATTCACGAAAATCCTGACTCACACAGCTGAGCAGCTACGAACGGGAATGGTTTTTAGCGGTTTGCTCCGCAGCGTCCGAGGACCCTTCAGACAAACAGAGAAGGCAGGAGGGTGGCTCGAACTCGAGGCCAACCACTAACACGTTCGCGCGCGTCCGTGGACTTCAAGGAGTTAATGTGAACTTAGAACGCGAGCGCCTCGGTTTAGAACCGTATTAACGTTTTGATGTAACTCAAAAGACGAAGTCCCACGTAATATTCGGGGACCCCCGAGAGCAACTCCGAGGAAACCCGGGGCTTCAGGGAGCCTGGTTCTAACCCACTCGGCCCCCACGTGATGGAGAGGGAAACTGACTCCCAAAGAAGGGAGAACACTCGCTTTGGAAAAATCCAGCTTGAGCCCCAAATCAACTTCCGAAAAGATGCGTCTCCCCGGTTCACACCAAAACAAAAAAGGACGAAGAGAAGGTGCTGGAGCAGCCCAGAGGGTGGGAGGAGGGCACCCACAATCTCATTCCAGGCCAACGCCAGAGGCTGACATCACACCCCACGCCCTGGGTGCAACTTGAAGGGAGCGTTGCTCAACGCCGACCTATCTCCCTTTGAGACTGGGCACGGGTTTCCCATCTCCTCGGTGGCCCGGTCCAAAGCAGCACGCACAATAAAACAAACACAGCGCAAGCCTGGGGCATGACGACACAGTCCACCGCGGCAGACAGAAGGGCCCGGCCCTCGTGTTTCACCATCGAGAGCAAGTGCCTGTCCCTCTACCCCGCCCCAGCGGAGCTGCCCACGGAGCCAGAGGAGCCTTCCCAGGGCCACGGCGGGCCACCAGGCCATTCTCAAGTCCGTAAGAGAAGACCCGCCCAGGAGAGGAGCTCGTTGGAAGACCCCCACCCCCCGCCACCCCGGAGAGGCAGGCCCTGCGCGAGAGCGCCCTGAGACTCGGGCCTCTGCTCCGCGCTGGCCTGACAGAGCCTCTCATCTTTAACAATCAATGGACTACTCCGTACCTGCCGAAAAGCATCGCCCTCCTCCTCCTCTCCCCTTCCGCAACTCTGGGTAGATGTTATTATTCCTGTCTCTCTAAACGAGCAAACAGGCTTCCAAATGGTTCAACAATCTCCCCGGCGGGTGATGGAGCCGGCATTTGAATCCTGCCCAGTGGAGGAAAAGGCAGGAGACCCATGCCCAGCTCCCTGGGCGGACCCCTGTGCTCACGCGAGCCCCAGGACTCAAGGAGTAGAAGGGAAGACCCTTCTCGGAACAAGCTCTGAGCCCCCGAGTTCAGAGCCGAGGCTCCCAATGCGGGGAGCCTGGGACAGCAGAGGGCCCTGCCCCCACCCGGGCCTGAGAAGCTACAGACAGACCCCTCTCCTCTTATCGGGAAGCTGAGCCATCAGTCCTGCCGGCCAGGCTGCAGGCAGGCAGGCAGGAAGCAGTGTCGGTGTCCCAGCTGGGGAACGGGCGCTGGGCAGGAATGTGCGGGCCGGTCCTGCAGGCGGACTGCCCCCCACGCTAGCCAGGGATGGTGGCCTGGGTCCATTCAGAGTCTAGTTTGCAGCCCAACGTTCTCTCCTCCTATAGGCCTTCAGGGCTGAGTCTGCCGGGGCTCGATAAGCCATGACAGTAGAGGGGCGGGGGGGAAGAGGGATGAAGAGAGGCGTTTTTAAAAGCTTGTGGCCAGTCTGATGGAGGCCCGGCCAACCGGACCTTGCAGAGCCGGAGCAAGATGGCAGACTCTGGCCCTAGCCAAGGGGCGAATCTACCCATTTTCAAACATACGATCTCCTTGAATGCAAGGAACAAAAAAGCCAGTAGATGGGTTGAGTTTCTTCTTTTCACCCACTGTGGGAGAGGAGCCCACCTCCTACGTCCTTGGGAAATACCCAGAGTGGCAGACAAACTAGCCCGAAGTCGTTCAATTCGCTCACTAGTCGTTCAAATCCTGGCTTCACCACTATCCGCCAAGTCACCCTAGGCAAGTCACTTGCATCTCTGTGCCTCAGTTTCCACATCTACAAAATGGGGATAAGAATGCCTTACACTCCGCGTTGGCATGAGGATTAAATGAGATCACATAAAACACCAGCGGTTCTTATGTCACCTAGAAAACAACCCGCCTGGACCAATGACAGCGCCGAGGTGTCCCCTACCTTAGTCGGCGCCGGCCCCCATTCTTGGAACTAGATAACTGAGTTCTCCGAGCGCGGGTAGGGCTCCAGGCCCACCTGCTAGGACCAGCTGGCCGCCCTCCGGCCCCTCCCGAACGCACGCATTCCGGGGCCTCCCGGACCTGGACGCCCCCTCCCCGGGAGCTGCGCGGGGGAAGGGCAGTCCCCACTCACCTCCGCTTGTACTCGTCGCGCTCGCGCTTCACCTTGGCCAACACGTTGTAGAGCGCGCGTATCTCGGGCGTGATGGTGTCGATCTGCACGCCCACGCCGTCTGGGTGCACCCACGACACGCCGGGGCCCTGCACCGTCTCCACGCCGCCGCCGCCCGTACGCCGCACCTGCGTGTAGCTCCAGATGGTCCCGGGCAGGCGGCCGTAGTGCTGCGGGTGCGAGCCGCCGCCGGGGGGCAGGCCGCCTAGGGCCACGGCGTTGGCGTTGGCGCCGGCCGCCGCGCCGCTGCCGCTGCCGAGCCCGGCGCCGGCTGCGGGCGGCCGCAGCAGCTCGGGCCCGGTCTGCACGGCCTGCTCGCGGGAGAAGGTCTTGTAGCGCAGCCGCCGCTCGCGCTCGCTCTGCTGCTGTTCCAGCTGCTTCTCCAGCAGCCGGTTGCGCCGCTCCAGCTCGTGCACCTTGGCCAGGAAGCAGCGGAAGCGCACGTTGAGCCCCTTCAGGAGGTGGATGTTAGAGCCCAGGTCGTCCCGCAGCGCCGCCGTCACAGGCGACGGCCCCGGGCCGGCCCCGCCGCCGCCGCCGCCCCCGCCGGGGCAGCCCCCGCCGCCGCCGCCCGGAGGGCAGCCGAAGGCCAAGGCCATCTCCCCGAACAGCAGCGAGTTCACCATGCGCCGGCTGCGCGGCTCAGGGCCCCGGGCCCGCGGCTCCAGGTGCGGCTCCAGCTCCGGGCAGGGCTCCCGGCGCGGCCGGGCCAGGGCGGGCGCGGGCTCCAGCGCGGCCGGCCGGGCGGTTCCAGATGCGCGCCAGATGCGGCCTCCGCAGCGACGGCGGCCGGACCGCCCCTCCGGATGTGGGCGCCGAGGCGAGGGACGGGACTCGGGCCTCGGTGGAGGCCGCGAAGGCTGCGTGAGGTGGCGAGGGTCGCGGGTCCCAGCACCGCGGCTGTCAGAGTCGCTGTGGAGGCTCCGCGGCAGCCGCACGCAGAGGACTCTCGGCCGGCACTGCCCCTCTGCGGCGGGCCCCGCCCACTGCAGACATAGGCCCCGCCCCCGTCCTCGCCCCGCCCATCCCGCCTCCCTCTGCGGCGCTCCCAGAGTCCGCGGCCCCGCCCCCGAGGCCCGCAGCGGCGGGCCCCGCCCACGAGGCGGTGGCTCCGCGCAGCCCTGCTCTCCGCTGCTTTCTGGGCTGGGTGGACTGGCTGTCTGCAGCTCTGGCTCCGCCTAGCTCCGGGCCGGACCACGCCCTCTCCCGCGCCGGGTCCCGCCGCACGGCCCGGCTCGGATTCTTTGCCTGGGGACCCGGACCGCAGAGCAGCAGCAGGCCCGCGGTTAGCTGGAACCGCCGCAGAGCCAGCCCGGCCCCTTAAAGGGGCCGGCAGCCTGAGCAGCGCACGTTTCCCTGTTAGAGCGCCCCTGCCCCCACATCTTCTAACAACGAGGCTCCGCTTCTCTCCCTTCCCTACCCGGATTCCCCCGACCCCAAATTCCCACGGGGTGTCCCGGAAGGGCTGGGGGACCGTAGGGTCCGAAGGTGCATCCGCACCCCACCCCCACTCCAACTTGGGGCGGCCTAGATCGACCTTCCCAGGATAAGGCAGAGCTTCCGCTGGCACGTCCCCCACGCGGTAGACCCGGGCGGGCTCCTGCACGGCTCACCCCCGCCTATGGGCGCGAGTTCGTCGTCCCCAGATCGACCTGGGCACTGGCAAGCCGCCGGTCCCCGGGCCCACTGAGGAGCCGAGCCGAGTGGGGGGCGGCGGAGGAGGGGGGGAGACTGAGCGAAGACCCTCCCTGAAAATGACTTCCGAAATCTCAGCTTGGGCTGCTGCGGTTTCCGGCCCTGAATGACCAGCTTCCCACCTCTGCACACTCACACGCAGAGATGCAGGGGGCCTCGCGGCTGGGGTCCGTTTCATCCAACTGTTTAGGGGGCCTCGAGGGGGTGAAACCAGCCCGGAGGGCGGAGCCGACCCGACGATTCATTCATTCAAGCAGTCAGTCGGTCTTTTCAGATCTACCGCCCTAAACACCAAGCTCTCCAGCCTCCTGGTGGCTCTTGAACCAATTTGCAAATATCTGTCATTATTTTCCTACTGCTAATAATAGCTCCTCTTCTTGAGCCCTTCCTAGATGTCACGTGCCATACTTAGTTACTATCCCCATTTTACCGAGAAGGTCGCTGAGACCAGAGGAACGGCAAGCCATCCCAAAGGCCACGCTGTAACCCGCAGTCCCACACTGCTGGCCTCCTGCGCATTCTCCCATTTGATCCCCTCCATTAACCTCAGAAGGGAGGCGGCCGGCACCTTTGAACGCCTGTGGCTTGCACTGTGTACACTTAACCAGACATGTGGCATGTTCCAGATTCTTCCGGCTGCATTTTTTGAATTGCGATTGACTTTTGTCTCATTAACTTTTGTGTTTTGTCTTCTCGTGTGTAAGCTTGAGGGCAGGTACCTCGCCTTTACAGGGACAATGGTTTGGTGTCCTCGGTGACAAAAGAAACACAAAGGGGACTCAGGCTTGCTCCAGGGATAAGGTCGCGGTGTGTTGTGTTAATCTGCTGCTTCTGATTTGGTCACAAGAGCACACCCTCCCCGCGTTTCCTTCCCTCAACCGCAGCTCCTCGCTCCCTGCCAAGAGGGACTCACCTAGACAACACTCAGCACCGAAACTCACCTGTCTTGAAACCTTTCTCTGCTTGGCCCAGCCCGTTGTGGTCACTGTCTTCACTCTTTGTTCTCTCAGCTCGGGATGAGTTTGTTTATCTAATCTAAGGAATCAAAACCCCTTGGCCTTAAAGCAGGAGTTTGGGACTCCTCTCCCCCCCCCCCACCACCACCAAGGAGGCTGAGGATAGAATTTATGACACTGGGATGGACAAAAGTTGTATCTTTATTTTCACTAGTCTCTAAATGGTATTTAGCATCTTCTTTGTTCATGAGTGCTGGCCACCGGGAGAAGTCCCTGCGATTTTGTCGCTAATGGAAATCAAAGATATGTTCGTGTCGGTACTACAGTTACCATAGCTGATTCAAAATATCATTTGAGGGGCGCCCGGGTGGCTCAGTGAGTTAGGCGGCCAACTTCGGCTCAGGTCATGATCTCACGGTTCTTGAGTTCGAGCCCCGCGTCAGGCTCTGTGCTGACAGCTCAGAGCCTGGAGCCTGCTTTGGATTCTGTGTCTCCCTCTGTCTCTGCCCCTTCTCCTGCTCATGCTCTGTCTCTATGTCTCAAAAGTAAATAAACATTAAAAAAAATTTTTTTAATCAAAATATCACTTGAGCTGCCACAAGTCTGCAGTTAAGATCATATTAGACCTACACTGACTCTTACCATTTAATATATCGGTAAAGAAGCTCACCTGTTACTATATCACAAACCTGTTTAAAATTTCCGATAATTGTATTTTAGTAAAAATTGTGTTGATTAGAATCCTAATGCCGTTTTTTAAAATTATTCTTGGGGCACCCGGATGGCTCAGTTGGTTTGAGCCTCCTACTCTTGATTTCGGCTCAGATCATGATCTCAGGGTCGTGAGATCGAGCCTTACGTCAGGCTTCATGTTGAGCATGGAGCCTGCTTGGGATTCTCTCTCTCTCTTCCTCTGCCCCTCTCCCCCGCTCCTGCTCTCTGTCTCTGTCTCTCTCTCTAAAATAAAATTAAAAAGAATTATTCCAAAGAGGTCCACAGGCTTTACCAGAAGCCCAAGGGACCTGTGGGACAGAAAGGGTTAAGAAGCCACACCTGGGGAGCGGCTCCCTGCAGCCTGTTCCAGGAAGGATGTGTCCTACCAGCGGGGTTGCCCTGGAGTTGGGGTTTGGGGGGCGCCCAGCCCTGTCCCGGGCGCTGCAGAGATTCAGACGTTCTGCGATCATTAACTGAACACTTGCTTCCACACGGGGCCTCCGCTTATCAAAAGGCAAGAGTCTGAGGAATTCTGAGAGAGCTAATGAGGACTCCCGAAATTTTAGACCCTCCTGAGGCGTGGGAGGGGTGCAAGAAGGGACGCCCGGCCTGGAGGCGGTGGCCGAGCGGAGAACCAGAAGATCCGAATAAAAGGGAGGAAACAGTACCCAAAGAGATTCCAGGCGAGTCGTGGAAATGCACGAACAAACAAAATGGCTAGAAAACAGTGCCGTCGCCACAAAGGAGCAAGAGCGAGACGCTGCGTGTCTTGTTCTTTATGGGTAAGATGAGAGAGGAGGCTAACCTGATGTCCTCCCAGCAGGGTGACAACTGTCTTCATTTGCCCAGGCCCCGGGGTTCCCCCTGATGCCGAACTTTCAATGCCAACACCCAGAAAGTTTCAGAGAAACCAAGACAAGCCCTTACAGCTCTGGAGACTTCCGAGGCCAGAAGCCCAGGTCAACAATGCCAGCCGGATGGAGCTCGGAGAGAAGCCAGCCCGGGGGCGCCTGGGGGGCTCCGTCGGCTGAGCGTCCGGCTCAGGTCAAGATCTCATGGTTTGTGGCTTTGAGCCCCACGTTGGGCTCTGTGCTAACAGCTCAGAGCCTGGAGCCTGCTTTGGATTCTGCGTCTCCCTCTCTCTCTCTGCCCCTCCCCTGCTCGTGCTCTCTCTCTCTCTCTCTCTCAAAAATCAATATTTTTTAAAACTTAAAAAAAAGAAAGAAAGAAAGAAGCCAGTCCGGTGTTCTCAATTTACAGACAATAGCATCGAGGTCCAGAGAGGGGTAGAGACCAGCCCCAGGCCACCCGGAAAATTGGCGGCAAAGTCTGGCCTAGAATTCTGGTCCTACCCTCAGTCCAATGTTCGGTCCTACCCCCAAGCTGCTCGGTGAGGTCAGCGCTTCCAACCGTGCTGCCCTGGACACCCTCACGTCCCCCATCCATCATCTCAGGGGAGCCCAGGTGGGGGAATCGCTCACTCAGACAAAAGAATGTCTTCAGAGGGATGCCAGCCTCCACTCTCTGAATAAGGGTGGGTTTTCTCATCAGCGAAAGGGGCATAACTTCACCCACGGGGCCCTTTTTATAGCCCCTGCGTCCTTATCACAGCCGCCTTGCCTGCCCTGTCAATGCGGCGGACACCTGATAGATTCTCACCCAGCTGCTGAACGAATGAATGAACGAATGAATGAACCGATCAATGAATGTACAAACAACCTCATTCTCCCCACCCCACTCCCTTGGCACTTCGCCTGGTAACTGTCCCTCGTCCTTCAGATTCCAACCTCACGCGTTAAGACCTCTGTCCTCCCGGCACCCTCCAGGGCTGGGCTGGAGGGCTTCCTCTGGGCCACGTCGGCACCACACCTGCCCCACGACAGCCCCCCGGCACGCCCTCTTGTCACCGCTTCATCATCTGCACCTCCACCCCATCCCCTGCCCCAGCCTCCCAACACTCACTAGACCGCCGGCTCCGTCATGGCAGCGACCTTGAGCCAGAACCGAGTCTCATTCACGAGAGCCCCGCGTCCGGGCACGGTGCCTGGCACCTACCAGGTCCTCCACAGAGATGAGTTCGGGGAAGCAAATGTGCTGTCGGTACCAGAGAAAACTCCTGTCGAGGGCGGAATAGATGCTCAGGAAATGTGAGATTTTTCTCATTCTAACTACATTCTTTGTCTTCCAACTCTTGAGCCATGTTTTGCTTATCATATCATTTGCTCGTTTCACTGGATTTTAGTGAACTTACCAAGTGGTGCAGCCATCGCTCTAAACCTGTTTTAGAATATTTCATCTCTTCCAGTGAGATCCCTGAAGCCCTCTTACTGGTCTTCCCTGTTTCCACCCCTGCCCGCGGCAACCCCTGATCTGCTTTCTGTCCCTGCGGATTGGCCCTTTCTGGTCGTTTCATATAAATGGAAACATAATACATAGTCGCTGTGGATCGTCCCTTGTTATCGACAGTCTCTTTTCATTTTTATTTATTTTTAAAATATTTATTTATTTTTGAGACAGAGAGAGACACACGAGCAGGGGAGGGGCAGAGAGAGAGGGTGACACAGAGTCCGAAGCCGGCTTCCAGGCTCCGAGCTGTCAGCACAGAGCCCGACGCGGGGCTGGAACTCATGAAACATGAGATCATGACCTGAGCCAGAGTCCGACGCTTAACCGACGGAGCCATCCAGGCGCCCCGACAGTCTCTTCTTAAATGTTGATAGTTGGGATTTTTTCCTTACCTTACTTACCGTTCCGCACTTCTGTGCCTCATCTGGAAATAAGACCAAGTCAGACTCTCTCCCCCATAGGGCGGTCCTCAGGGTTAATTGACTGAATATGTAAAATCAGCACATAGTAAACGCTCAATAAATACCAGCTATTAGCCCTGTGAATTGTTCCGTCCTTTTGCTTATGCAAATATAGAAAGCCCCAAAATGTACAAAGAGGCAGGGGAAAAAAGCATCTCCCACAGCCCCACAACCAGGGACTCTGTCTGGCGTCTCGGGTCGGTCCCGCCGCCAGGCGGGGAATAAACGGCTCCCTCTCCCCTGCGTTCCCCATCCCACCCTCAGCCTGCAGCTTCTAGAACATTCCCGTGAGGTTTCTTCCCAGTAAAATGAAAGCGAGCAATAAAACACGATGGCCCAGAAGAGAGGGAGTGGCCGCAAGCCCCGCAGGACGCTGCAGGTGAAAATTAATTCTTTGAGCAGCGCCGGCAAATTCTCAGGATGTCTCGTCTCTCTTCCCAGAAAATAATAATGACGGCGACAACAATAAAAAAAAAAAAAGACTTGGCAGCAGGGCGACTCCGGCGGGGCCCGAAGCAGCAGCACGTGGCCAGGCCTCACCCCTCCTGGGCACCTCCGGGCTTAGAAGCGGCTTAAGCTGCGTGCTGTCTCAACAATTACTCGGGGTAGGTTTGCCTTCCTCGGAAAGGGTGTGGGTTTCGCCGCCGTCAGGCGCCCGAGCGTCCCACTGGCTGCCCGGACTGCGCTGATCTTGGTCAGCAGCCTCCAGGGAGCCCCGGTGGCTTCTAGCACCTTCTCCAGGCCCCGGGGGGCGGGGGGGGGGGGCGGCGCTGTATAATCTCGCTGTAGGGCAGTGCGGTTACAAGCAAGGGCTCCAGAGCCAGGCGCCATCAGTTAACCGTGTGACTGTGGACAACTCACTCAACAGCTCTGTGCCTCCGTTTCCCCCTCTGTAAAATGGGAAGGTAGTGGTTCTTGAGGTGGCTATGGGGATTAAACAAGTCCGCCTGTGTGAAGAGCTTAGAACCGTGCCCCGCATGCATACGCACCGGCCATCACGAGCCAGCCTTCCTTGTCCCCCCGCCAGGCACCATCCTAGGGGGTGATTTGAGCTCCTTGTGACACGAAATCAAAACTGGGGGCTGCGGAGCCCTGAGGAGCGCCCGGCCGGATCGCCCAGGGGAGCCATGACTTCGGGCGGCCCTCGCTTCTGGGCTTTACCGACCGACTCCCAGGTGACAGGCAACTGTGGAGCATCTTGTCTCCTGACTGTCACCGAAACTCCATGTGCTAAAGACCCTTCTACCCTTCTTACAGATGGGGAAACTGAGGCTCTGAGGGGGGCGAAGGGGCCTTTTGAAGAATACACATTTTATGGCTTTTAGTTTTGTTTTGTTTCGTTTTTATTTTTGAGACAGAGACTGTAAGCTGGGGAGGGGCAGAGGGGGAGCGCGAGAGAGAATCCTAAGCAGGCTCCACACCCAGCGGGGAGCGCAGCGCGGGGCTCAGTCCCGTGACCACGAGATCACGACCTGAGTTGGTCCCATGACCACGAGATCACGGCCTGAGTTGAAATCAAGAGCCAGCAGCCCAACTGACTAAGCCGCCCAGGCGCCCCCCACAGTTGCGCTCTGAACCCGACTTTGAACTCCGAGTCCTGTCCGTGCCTCTCTGGCTATAGCTCAAGACCTCAATGGTGGAACGTGCAAACGCAGACTGGCGCAGTGAGCCGTCGAAGTGGTTTCTGCCGACCTGCCGCACCGCGGAAACCCTCAAGCGAGTGCAAGGAGCCCTAGAGAACGGAGATGGAAGGAGCCAAGGCGAGAAGCAACCCCACGCACTCCTGCCTCTGGGCCTTTGCACATGCTGGTTGTTCCTCTGGGAACCCTGTTTCCCCTTCCTGCTGACCAGTTCCTACTTACCCTTCAGGTTTTAGCACTTCTGCTTCATTCGTTGTCTTGTTTTGACCTTGCATGAGGCATACCTTCTGCTGAGTAGAGCGTACAAATATTCCATGGGGGGCACCTGGGGGGCTCAGTCGGTTGAGCAGCCGACTTCGGCTCAGGTCATGATCTCATGGTCTGTGAGTTCGAGCCCCGCGTCGGGCTCTGTGCTGCCAGCTCAGAGCCTGGAGCCTGCTTCGTCTTCTGTGTCTCCCTCTCTCTCTGCCCCTTCCCCTGCTCACGCTCTGTCTCTATGTCTCTCAAAAATAAATAAATGTTAAAAAAAATATATTCCACGGATGCCCGGTGAGTGTTGCTCAGATGCACACGCCCGTGCACTCACCACCCAGACCGTTTCCCGCACGCCTGAGGCTCCCGAAGATCATCAGATTCCGACTCTTCTCGCCACGGGTTCCCCTCCAGCCTCGTGTAAATGGAATCATACAGTACGTTTCGGGCTTCTTTTGCTCAGTTTTTTGTTTTGTTTTGTTTTTGTTTTTTTAGTTTATTTACTTATTGAGAAAGAGAGAAGGAAAGAGAGAGAGAGGGAGTCCCAAACAGGCTCTGCACTGTCACTGCAGAGCCCGATGCGGGGCTCTGTCCCAACAACCGTGAGATCCCGACCTGAGCTGAAGGCAAGAGGCAGCTGCTTCACCCCCCGAGCCCCCCAGGCGCCCCTTTTTGTGCTCAGCCTCGGCCGTGTGAGATCCCTACGGGACGTCGTGTGAAGCAGCGTCCCGTTCTTCCCCTTTGCTGCGGAGTAGTTTACGGTACGAACGTATCGCTGCTTCTGTGTCCTTTCTACTGCGATGGGCACTGGGTGGCTTGGGCTTTTCAGTTTGGGGCTTTTCAGAGCAAAGCTGGAGGAATGCTCTTATGTCTTTTGGCGAACGCGAGCTCCGTTCCTCTCGGGTATAAAGCAGGGGACGCTGGAGCCGCGGGGTCCGTGCGTGTTGAGAAGCGGGCGGGCCGCGGAGCTTACGCCCCCATCCGGTGGCGCCCGGGAGTGCTGACTGCTCTGCGGCCTGCTTCACACTTGCTGCAGCCGGGGTCCCTCCCGTGTCCTCCACCAGCTGCTCCCCCCCCTCCCCCCCGCTAAGGGGCAAGGGGCAGTCAGCTCGCTCCTGATTTCCGGCGTGCGGACGGCTGCCTCCCCTGCCGGGGAAAGTCCTCGCAGTCGGGCAGGGCAGGCCCTCCGTGGCCTCGTGGCCCTACTTCTGCTGAAACAGATGTCCCGGCAATGGGGACACCTCCTGGGAAGCGACTGCAAGAAAGGGGCGGGTCGAAGGCCTCCTTCCCGGAGGACGGGCCACCCCTTCCAGCGCCAGGAAAGGAGGGGCGCGTCTGAGCTCATCCCGGGCCGGCCCGGATGACAGGACCGGCTCCCTAATTGTCCTTAGCGCCACTGTGAAGTCGCTCGCCACGGAAGTCGCCGTGTCAGCCTCGGTGACTTCCCCAATGGCTGTTACGTGACCGCTTCTCTCTCTGCTTCTCTCTCTCTTTCTATCTCTCTCAAAAATAAATAAACATCAGAAAAACTTTTAAAAAAGGAAAATATGGGGGGAGAAGGACCTAGATTTAGGGGCAATGGAACAATTTACTGAGCACCTACTATGTGGCTTCTGCTCCGAGCGTCTTTTCTCATTTCAGACTCACGGCAGCCCCTGCGGTGGATGTAATTTCTTTCACTGTCCCCACAGGAGACTCAGGCTCAACGAGGCTCCAGAATCTTCCCAGGGCCGTGAAGCCAGCAGCAATAGAGACGGGATCTGAACCCCTGTCCCCAGAGCCAACACCTTCTCTCCCACTCCCGCACCCCCACCAGCCCCAGGAGTGTGCTCAGGACAAAGCAGCTTTTAGTCCAGACTCGCTTCGTGAGCAATATCTCCACAGCCGCGGAGGCAACAGGCGGCAGCTCTCTCTGCAGGCTCCCTTTCCTCGCCTATTTTTTTAATGTTTATTTCTTTTTGAAAGAGAGAGAGAGACACACAGAGTATGAGGGGGGAGGGGCAGAGAGAGGGGGAGACACAGAATCTGAAGCCGGCTCCAGGCTCTGATGAGCCATCAGCACAGAGCCTGACGCGGGGCTCGAACTCACGCACCGTGAGATCATGACTTGAGCCGAAGTCGGCCGCTTAACCGACGGAGCCACCCAGGCGCCCTTAAAAAATTTTTTTGTAATACATCATCTGTAAAAAACCCATAGAAGGTTAAACGAGACAAGGTGTGAGCCCCCTTGCTCCAAATCCCTGGCAGAAGAGGTCTCCCTGCACGATTCCCGGCCAAGAAGGGACAAGAGGCCCGCTGATGTCCGCCACCAGCAGGCATCACTCTGCTGAGCCCTGCGGCGGGCCTGCGGCGGGAGGGAGTCTGCACGGCTCACTGTCCGCGCCCGCCGGCGCTGCCCACAGCAGATCGAAAGTCTTCGGCGATGAGGTCCAGGCTGCTCTGGAAAGTCAAAAGTGTTCAGAGGTAGGAGAGCACTGGGCTGGGAGGGGGAGCAGGGGCAGGATGGGCTGTTGTCCCATAAACCAAAGTCTTGCGGAATTTGAAAGTGAAGACAAGCGCCGCGGGGCTGCTGGGAATCTCGGGAGGCTTCCTGGAGGAGGTGGCTTTGAACTGGGTCTTGAAGGAGGCAGAAACGGGATGCTCCGTGGAGATCCCAGCTCTCTAGCAACCCCTCTGCTTAGGCCCGATACCGGGAAGGATTATTTATAGAGCTTCTACCCAGTGCCTGGCTCATTCATGCCCGACGGTGACCCCGAGAGGCAGCTGTCATCGTGCCCATGCCATCGATAGGGAGGCCGAGGCTCGAAGGGCTGAGTCACTTGTCCAGGGTGGCAGTGCGAAGGCCCATCTGACCCCCTGGCCCGTGCCACTCCCTGGCACAAAACTGCTCCCAAAGAGTGAAAGCATAAGGGTCCTTACTCGGAAGGACTTCGGGCAGATTAAGTGAGATACTATCTGATACAGTCTCTGACATATTATAAATACCCAACTGTTGATAGCTACTTTATTATTATCATTATTATTATTATTACTATTTATGATGGTGGCAACTGTTGCCATTACTGTTAAGACAAAGCAGGGATCACCCCTTCTGATGCCTGCCGAGGCCGAACAGGCAACATGAATCTTTGACCTTGGCAGTGCCCTGGGGGTCTGTAGCAAAGCGCGGCCTGCAGGCCCCCTGCTTAAACACAGTCGGTGGTATAATAAAAAATTAATATTTGGTCTTTGTCCCTGGTTCCTGGTTCCAGCACTGAGCTCCTAAAAGCCTTGGAATTTTCTGTCTCTTGTTCGCTAATGAGATGAGTCATGGGGGGGTGGAGGGGGGGACAAGAGAGCCTCAGGATGGGAGGCTGGTGGCCAGAAAGCCCGAGGCACGGCTGGGAGGGTTGGGGCTTTTGGTCTCCGCTCCCCAAGCTCCCGGGAAGGGAGGGGGGCTGGAGGTCTACCTCAACTGCCAATGGCCAGTGATTTTGCTCAATCATACCTACCAGACAAAACCCTCAGAAAACCCCTACACAACGCGTTCCAGAGAGCTTCCGGGTCGGCGTGCACGCGGAGGTGCCGGGAGGGCAGGGAGCACCCAGGGCCCCCCCCCACCACCATGCCTCTCTTCCATTTGGCTGTTCCTGAGTCGCGTCCTTTATAACAACCCGGTCAACATAAAGAGTCTTCCGGGGCGCCTGGCTGGCTCAGTCGGTTGAGCGTCCAACTTCGGCTCAGGTCATGATCTCACGATCTGTGAGTTCGAGCCCCGCGTCGAGCTCTGTGCTGACGGCTCGGAGCCTGGAGCCTGCTTCAGATTCTGTGTCTCCCCCTCTCTCTCTCACTCTCTGCCCCTCCCCCACTCATGCTCTATCTCTCTCTGTCTCAAAAATAAGAAACATTGAAAAAAATTTAAAAAAAAACAAAACATAAAGAGTCTTCCTAGTTCAGCGAGTGGTTCCGGTGACCGATCAAGCCTAGGGAGCCCTCGGGTTCCAGCCGGTTGGTCGGAGTACAGGTGGCCCCCAGGACTTGCCGTCGATGTCTGACGTGGGGGGCGGTCTTGAGAGACGGAGCCCTGAGCTCGTGTGGCCTGGGCTGGTGCCCAGGCCCTTGGGGTCAGACCCGAGTTGGGTTGTTCGGGCAGATTAAGTGAGATACTATCTGATACAGTCCCTGACATATTATAAATACCCAACTGGTGTCAGAGAATTGCAGAATCCGTGTGGAAAAACCCCACGCCGTTTAGTGTCACAGATGGTAGCAGAAAAAAGACACCACGGCATGAAAATTTTTTTTGAAATACGGCGTCAAGTGATGGGAAGGGGCACGGGGGGCCTCTGGGGGCCCCCCATGCCGTGCGTGCTTTCTTGGCCCGGTTGCTCGCTGATTACCCGGCCTGCTCGCCACATGGCAGATCCCTGAGCTAATAGGTTATATAGTGTGCGTGTTTCCGTCTGTCTGTCAGTACTTCATAATAGGCAATAAATCCCCGATTTGCTTTTTAAAAATTTTTTAAGTTTATTTTTATTTATTTTGAGAGAGAGAGAGAGAGAGAGCAAGCGGGGGAGGCACAGAGAGGGAGACAGAATCCCAAGCAGGCTCCACGCTGTCAGCGCAGAGCCCAATGTGGGGCTCGAACTCAGGAACTCTGAGATCATGACCTGAGCCGAAGTCAAGAGTCAGACGCTTAAATGACTGAGCCACCCGGGTGCCCCCAAAAGTCGTTTTTAAAATTTTAACTATCCCGGCTAAATAAATACACACAGCTGAGGGTCCCATCTGGGCACCCCCAGCAAGTATGAGCGAGGGAGGTGCGTTCGCCCGGATGGAGAGTGCCCGGCCACCAGAGGACAGGACGCGTCGGGGCAGAGCCGACAGGCCTGAGCCGGGGCCTCGAGAGCGCGTCTGGTCCAGCCCCTTCCTCCTGCACAGAAAGTATTTTTATCCCCGTTTCTCGGGCGAGGCCACGGAGGCCCAGAAGCCTCCAACGAGAGGCCACACGTCAGAAGCCGCCGTCTCGTCTCCGCCAGCGTCCTGAAACCCGACGCGGTCTCTGCCTGGAAGGGGCCACGGGGGTCCCAAGGCTGTCCCTGTGGCTTCTTCACCAGCCCTAAGCTGCTTTCATTCCCTTGACCTACCTTTGCTGCAATTTTAATTATTATATTAGTGACGCTTTTCGCAGATGCTCCGAGGCCTTCGGCCACTAACCTCTCATCAACGGAATCCACCCCCCACCCCCCCCACCCCCGTCACTCTGATTAGTGTTTTATTAACAACAGAGATCCCTGCGCTGGACGCCACCTCGTCTTCAGATGATTCGAGACAGTTAGCAGAGGTTGACTCACGCCGGGTGGGCGGCCTAGAGGCAGCATCGTTTTCCTCCCCAGAGAGTCAACCACCTTGACGAGGGCTCAGGACCCGCGCCGGCCCGAGGTCCCCAGCGCCACAGCCAGGCACAGAGCCGGACACCTAGGAGATCCCACCCGCGCTGGGCCGCCCGAGGCGCTGCGGCCAGTAACGCTGGCTTCGAGCTTGAGACGCCCTCCTGTTCGTTCTGTTTCCATTTTCGTCCTAAATCTGACCCCGGAGGACATCTCGGTCTTGTCCTCATCTGTCCTCGACACCTCTCTGTCGCCCTACCAGAGAGAGAGCGGTCCCCAGGCTCGGACCCTCGGGCCGGACCTGGTGAAAATTTAACGACGCCGGTTTGCTTTTTTATGCTATTTTTACGGTCGCCTTCTATTTATGTTAAGGTGTGTTGGTGTGGTGTAAAGTCTCCTGTTCATCAAAGGAGATAAACAGATAGATAAATTGAAGCAAGAAAAGGACAACTCTAAGGAATTATTAGAGAAATCAGAGTCAGAGCTGGGGTCAGCGAACCGGGGCCCACGGGCCAAATCCGGCCCGCTGATCGCTTCTGTCTAGTTCACAAGCTGAGAATGACTTTCACCTTTTTAGGTGGTTGGGGGCTGGGGGTGAAAAGCAGAATACGACATAAACACCTGGGATTCGGATCTCAGCGTCCGCACGTACAGTCTCGGCGGCACCCACGGACGCCCGTGCGTTCAGTTCATGTGTTGTCTCGCAAGACGCTTTGTCTGCTCTCGCGCTCCAGCGGCCGAGTTGAGTATGATTGCGACAGAGACCACGGAGCTGGCGGTGTCCAAAATATTTGGTATTTGACCCTTTATAGAGAAACTCCGCCAGCCCCCGGTGGGGGCGTCTGGCTGAAGCGCAATCTTCGTGACGGGACCGGACCGAGAGAAGCCCTCGTCTCAACTCCGAGAGGTCATCATCGCTTGTTTCTACCCATTTTACGGATGAGAAGGAGAACAGGCTCAGAGAGGTTTAGTGACTTGCCCAAGGTCTCACGGCGGGTCGGGATTTGAACCCAGGTCAGGCCGCGGAGGGCTTTAGGTAGGCAGCGCTGAACGCAACACACACTCTGCTCATCTTCCTTCCCGCACCTCCTGCCGCGTCACCCTCCCCGCGTCCCCAGAACACACCTGGGAGTTTCGGACCTCGGCACCTTTGTTCATACACCTCTCCCTCCCATTATTAACCCCCGACAAGATGGCGCCTCCTCCAGGAAGTCTTCCCCGTGGCCCGTCCCTCCCGGACCCAGGGCAGGCCTCCCTGCTCTGCCCTCCCCACGCGTGTACCCACAAGGCTGAGGATTATTCACCGTCATTCCTGATGCCATGGCTCACCTCCCCGGGCTCGGATAAGGCCCCTGGAGGGCGGGGACTGTGACTTATGCAAAGAGCAAACCATTTAGCAGGACAGGGCAGGCCCTCCGTGCCTTGAGCCCGGTCTACAGCCTCACCTCACCTCTCCCCTGCTTACGCTTTATGCTCCGGCAATACGGAACCACTTGTAACTCCCCAAACCCACCCTGCTGACTATCTACCTGCACACGGGCCGTTCCTTCTGGCAGAAGACACTCTTCACCCATTCTGCATCCAACTCCTAGGCATCCTTCAAAGCCCCAATCTGGCATCAGTATGAAAACGGCTGTGTATCCCACTCCTACTCCCAACGGAGCCGGCTCCCCTGGGCTGCCTCCATGCCCCCCCCTCCTGGCGAGGCTCTAGATGGGGAGCTTAGCCTGCAGGCTCCGGAGCCAGACGGACTGGGGTCAAATCTGGGCCTTCTCGGTTCTGGCTCCATCATGCACAAGTGACCGAGCCTGGCTGTGCCTCAGCCGTTGTGCCTGCAAAACGCGGGTTGTGCGCGGAGTCAGTGTGAGGACCGGGTGACAGAATGCCTGTGAAGCCCCTGCATACAGTAAGTGCTCCATAAAGGCTGCACTGTCGTCATAATTGGCCGTTTCTTTGTCCCCTACCCTTGCAGGGTCGGGGCTCCGTGGAGGTGGGAAGGGGAGGGTCTGCTTTCTCACGGGGGTCCCCGACCTGAACCCCAGGGCCCCAGGGCCAAGCCAAAGGCTGCCCTCGAGGCGGCCCTTCCGAATCCGAGGACAGGACTCTGTCAACACGGTTTACGGGCCAGGAGACCGATTTAGAGGCTTGCCCCGTTCGTGAGTCAGTGAGACCTCAAAGCAGGCCACACTAGCGTCCTTGTTCCCCATCCGGTCCCCATCTCTCCCGAGAGCGGGTTCCCCCGCACCATAAATCTGCCGAAAAACAACCCAGCCGAAGACACGCCTGGATGGTGACCTTACAGCTGGGCTCAGGGCCAACACGGCAGCATGCAGAGCAAAGCGAAACCTCGCCAGTAAAACCAGACTCCCGGTAAGTCCCAACAGAGGAAAGGTGGGTCACTGTTGGACAGGACTCCCTGAAAGGCAGGGTAGCGGCGGCGACAAAGCGGTCAGGCCCTGGTTTCGAATTCAGACATCGCGGCTTACTAGCTGTGTGACCTTGGGTAAGTCACTTTACCTCTCTGAGCCTCAGTTTCCAACTCAGTCCAGTGAGACGCAGAGCCGCCGCGAGGAGAATCCCAGGGAGGTACTTGGCACACGGTGCCAGGCACCAAGCAAATCTTCGACTCACCCAGTTCCGCCATCACCTGAAGAATCCTCGGGTCCTTCTCTTTCCCTCCCTGGGCCTCAGCTCCTTCCGAGGCAAGCCCTCCCTCCCCCAGAGCAGAGCGGAGCCTGGGGATGGGCAGCGCCCTGGGAGCGAGGTGGAGACGGGCCAGCTGGGGTCGGGAGACTCGGCTCCATTAGGACCGTCGTCACGGCTGGTGCTTGGGAGCACCGCCTTCGACCCCAGATAAGGGTTCGCTACCTGACCCCGGAGTTCCTTGGAAAGGTGAGCCCAGGAAATGCCGGGAGGAGGGAGGGGACGTGAGGCCGAGAGGGTAGGCAGCCAGCTGAGTGGGGGAATCCTGGGAGCCAGAGCAGAACCCCCGCTGAGCAGGCTGGGGTCTCGATCCGCCAACTCCCGGGCCCATCGTGCAGTGGGTCGGGAGCGGGGCTCAGTCCCCCAGCACTTCAGGCCTGCCGTGGCTGTGGCGTGATTTGTCAGCCTCCCCGCCGCCTCGCAAGAGGGACCTCATTATCTCCCTCCCCTTTCCTCTGTCTTTTTCGAAACATGTTTTCTGACTTTCGATAGATCGCGCTGACGATCCCGCCCGTCTTAAACAGCTTTATTGAGGGATCATTTATCCGCCACGAAACTCACCCGTTTTCAGCGTACGACTTCACGTTTTATTATATTTATAGAGTGGGTCCCGTCACCACAACCCGGTGTTAGCACGCCGTCCGCTTGCAGTCGCTCCCCACCCCACCCCGTGAACACCCCCCCCCCACCGGCCTCGGGCCTTCACGAATCCATTTCCTGTCCCCATAGATTTTTCTCTTTGGACCCTTCCTCTCCCTGGAATCATACAATTTTGTGGTCCTTTCGGTCTGGATTCTCTCGGCGTGAGGTTTTCGAGGTCCATCCCTGTCGCAGATGTTTCAATATCTCTCTTTTTTATCATCAATTAGTATCCTGCCGCATGGATACACCACGTCTTGCTCTTCCATTCACCAGCCAAGCGACGTTTGAACTGTTTCCATTTTTTGGCTCCTACGAATCATGTTGCAATGAACATTCCCGGGCAAGCTTTTGGGTGGATCGGCCCTTGCCTTTTCCTTGAGTGGATACCTGGGAGCCGACGCCTAGGCTAGCCCTCCGTTTACCGTCTTGAGAAAATGCTTTTCCGAAGAGACCGCGCCACACCGGCCCCTCCCACCAGCAACGCGCGAAGATTTCCATGCTGGACGCTCGTCCAGCGGGTGCGACGGTGGTTCCCATCGTGCTTCTGATTTGCACGTCCCTAAGGACGAAATAGTGGCCCGGTGGCTTTCCTGAGCTTCTCGGCCACGTGCACGATCTTCTTTGCGTGTGGCTCTCTTCCACTCCTTTGCCTGTTTATGTTCATCGAAGGACAGTTGACGTAGATATGTGAGTTTCAGGTGTGCAACATAGTGATGCGACCTTTACATCCGTTACCAAACGCCCACCACCGGAAGCGCAGTTACCATCGTCACCGGGCGAAGCTGCTGCAACGTGACAGTCTGTACTCCCTCCGCTGTGCTTTTCATCTCCGCAATCTGTTTATTTTACAACTGGAAGTTTGTGCCTCTGACTCCCCTTCAGCCATTTCACCCATCCGCCCGTCCTGGCCCCTCCGGCAACGACCAGTTTCTTGTCTGTATTTATGAGACTGTTTCCGGGTTGTTGTTGTTGTTGTTTTTCTGTTTGTCCATTTGTTTTGCTTTTTAGAGTCCACGCAGAAGTGAAATCCTAGGGTATTTGTCTTCCTGTGACTTGCTTCACTGAGCGCAACGCCCTCTCGGTCCATCCTACGTGGTCACGAATTCCTTCACCCGTCTTTAATTAGGTTACGCGTCTTCTCCATCGTCGCCTGTCTACGGACGAGAAGCGTGGCTCCGGGAGGCAGAGCTGCTGCCCACGGGGCCGCAGCTGGCAGGCGACAGGCAGCCCGACCCCCAAGCTCCCCTTGGCATTACTCCAGGCTGTGTCCAGATGCAGCATAGTCAGAGGTGCTGGGAGTTGAACGCTTGGTTCTTTGGAAACAAGGGGCTGGGGGGGGGGCCCTCATCTCTCCTACCTTTAGAGACCCGAGATTCCCAGAGAGATAGATGCCTCGCTGTAGCTCACGCTCCTCCCCAGCCCGAGGACCAGGTGACAGCACGGAACCACCCTGCCCGCAGCCCAGAGTCTGCAGGTGTATGTCATGGACCATGAGGCCCCGCCCCGCCTGCTCCCAGCTCGCTCCCTCAGCCCCCCATCCTCCCCCTCCCTCAGCCCTACACTTGGGTACGTGGACTGCTTTCTCCCGATCTCAGGCTTTGGCTCCGCTTCCTGGCCGCTGCTCTGGACTCTTCTCTGCAGTCCACTGCTCCCACCAATGGCCCTCCGGGTGACACCCCTGCTGGCCTGACCTCAGCTCCAAGTCAGTCCTCTCGGCAGACGCTGTCTTCGCACCTGCTTGGTGCGGGATGCCGGGGACACAGAAAGGACAGGATGCGGTCTGTGCCCTCAATGGGGTGGACGAGGCAGAACCGGAAACGACTGATCATAGCCAGAGAAGTTTTGTGGGCGCTGTAACCGATGAGAAGATTCTGTCCAGGGCACCGTGGGGCGAGGGGCAGGAGGCCGCAGTGAAGCAGATTCCCCGGGGCAGACTCTGTTGGAGGGGAGCTCGCTGTTGGCAGGTAGAGGCAGGGAAGGGTGTTCCTGGCAGCGGGAACAGCAAGAGCCAAGGCAGAGACGTGAGAAATCTCTGTAGCTCTGAGTCGCTGGGGTGCAGAAGGGATCCAGGAGAGCTGAAGGCATGGCGAACCTTGAACTCCAGGAAACGGACGGATCAATGAGGGTTTTCAGCAGGGGAGGGCCATGGTCAGATCTGTGCTTTAGCGAAACACAACCATGCTCATCAGTCTCTCGTTAAATTCAGCCCACTGGTGCTGCCGGGTAATCCATTCCATCCAAATTCCCACTCTTTTAGATGACCCTGTCACACTTTCTCTCTCTCATGGCTCAGACACCCCTCCCCTCATCCTCCCTCTCGGCTGCCGACCTTCCTTCCAATTTACTGAGGAAGCAAAGCAACCAGAAGGGAGGGCCCATGCCTACCCATCACCTCACTCCAACGCCACCATGTGCTCTGCCATCCCTCCGGCTGCTGCGAGTGGCCTCTCCGGCGACACCGGAGCCCCGTTCCTCCCCTCGTGCGCTGAACCCCTTCCTCTCTCCCCCACACAAGGACATCACCCCACGAAATGGCCCCCATCTGCTGGGTCATTCTCATCGTCATACAAATGTCCACCTTCCCCGAAAGTGACTTCTTAACACCATCATCATCGTCATTTTGACCCGACACCCCTCTCCAGCTAGTGACCCAGGTCTCTGATCATTTCCACAGGAAAATCTCAAGAAAGATCGGTGAACTTTTCGCCGGCCGCATTCGACGTAAAGAATTGAATCGATTAAACAGAGAAGCGAACCGAACAAGGAACAAGCGATGATAAAAAATGACCGTGGAGATTTGAAAAAGCACCAAATGGAACTTCTAGGAAAGGGAAACACACGAAGTGAAATTGTCAACTTCAATGGCTGGATTACACAGCAGATGACAATAGGGCTGAAAAGAGCATCGGGGAAAATGGAAGATATATTTGAGCAAACTATCGAGAACATAGCACAGAGGGACAATGTTGTAAACTATGAAATAAAGGCTAAAGACATGGGGGGGCAGAGACACACCTCATTGGAGTTCAGCGTCAAGGTCTGAAAAATGCTCCCTCCACCCCTGTCGCCCAAAGAGTATTCCAGGTCCTGATGCCTGGAATTTGTGAATGTTACCATAGATGGCAAGAAAGGGTCTTTGCTGATGTAATTGAGTTAAGGGTCCTAGCTAGGATGGGGAGTTTAGCCTGGATTGACCAGGGTCCCTAAATGCGACCACACGTGTCCTTCTTTTTTTTTTTTTTAACATTTATTTATTTTTGAGAGACAGAGCACGAGCAGGGGAAGGGCAGAGAGAGAGGCAGACACAGAATCGGAAGCAGGCTCCAGGCTCTGAGCCGTCAGCACAGAGCCTGACGCAGGGCTCGAACCCACAGACCGTAAGATCATGACCTGAGGCGAAGTCGGCCGCTCAACCGACTGAGCCACCCAGGCGCCCCCACACGTGTCCTTCTAAGAGGGAGGTAGGGGAGATTTGACAACATACAGAAGAGAAGTCAATATGAAGACAAAGCAGAGAGAGGTTCGAAGACGTTGACTTTGAAGACTGGAGTACACTGCTGTAAGCCCAGGGGCACTTCCACCAGGAGCCGGAACAGACAGGAGTGGATGCCCCCCTAGAGCCTCCAGAGGAAAACACGGCCCTGCTAACACCTTGATTTCAGCCTAAAAATACTGATTCAGGAGTTTCAGAACTGTGAAAAAATGAATTTTTCTTGTTTGGAGCCACCGGGTCTGTGGTACTTTGTAACAGTAGCTTCAAGAAATGCATACAGTGGGAGAAAAGTAATAATCAAAAAGATCATGGCTAAGAATTTTTCGAAATGGATGAAAGATGTGAACTGTCCTATTCAGAAAGCACAATAAATCTCAAGCGAGATCAAAGTTCAAATCCACATCCATACAGAACATAATGAACCTTCAGGAGAGCACAAAGAGCAAAAGAGATTTACCAATCAAAAAACACTTATTTGGACACAGCTGACCTTTCCATTGTAACAACCGTGGCCAGAGACCCAGGGAAAATAACTATCAACTAGAATTGTATACCCAGCCAAACTATCTTGCAAGAACAAGGACAGAACTTTCAAACAAGCCAATATCGAGTGTGGTGACGATAAAGCTTCAACAGAGACACTTTTAAAGATGTGTCTCAGGTGGCCCTTGGGTAGCTCAGTCAGTTAAGCGTCCAACTTCAGCTCGGTCACGATCTCGTGGTTTGTGAGTTTGAGCCCCACGTCGGACTCTGTGCTGACAGCTTGGAGCCTGGAGTCTGCTTCTGATTCTATGTCTCCTCCTCTCTCTGCCCCTTCCCTATTTACTCTCCATCTCTCAAACGATAAAATAAACATTAAAAAAATTTTTTACAGATGTGTCTCAGGAAGAAGGAAAACGACCCCAGACATAAGGTCCAAAACGCAAGAAAGAACAATGAGAAGAAAAGAGACAACCCTGCAGGTAAATGCGAATAAATATTAACTATATAAAACACAATTTCCGCACACATTCATTTTCACTCTGCATGGTTCCAGATGAAATCCCAACAAGGTGTTAATGAAATATTTCTATACTTTCTATACTTTATAAGGAAGAGCAAAAACAGTCGAGACATTCCTGAAGAATTACGAGAAGTAAGCTTTGGCCTTCCGGGTATCCAGAATATGCACAATACCAGTGATCATTAGGATCACTTTGGTTTCAAAGCATTCGTAATCGGAGCTGCGTGGGTTCGGCTCAGCATAGACCAGTGCAGCCAACTAGAGAGTCTACAAGCAGACTCAAGCGTAAGCGGAAATGCGATCTACAAAAGAGGTGGTTTTTGCAAAATAATGCAGAAAAGGAAGTATTCACTAGAGAAAGCCAGGATGGCTGCTTACCACATGGAAAACAACTGAAACTGGATCCTTATTTATACAAAATCAATTTCAGGTGGACAAAAAGACCTAAATGTGCAAGGAGAAGATATAGGACATGATTTCTAAGACCTCAGGGGAGGGGGATGTTTCTTTAAAAAGATACAAAGAGCACAGACCATAAGGGATAACCTTGACGCATTCTAATATGTTAAGAATAAGGACTTCTTTCTGGAGGACCCGGATGGTTCGGTTGTTTGAGCATCCAACTCTTAATTTTGGCTTGCGTCATGATCCCAAGGTCATGGGATCAAGCCCTGCGTTGGGCTCCACACCCAACTTAAGTCGTCTCTCTCTCTCTCTCTGTGTCTGCCTTTTCTCTTTCTCTCTCTCTCAAAAAAAAAAAAAAAAGTGAAAAGACAAGCCACAGATTGGGAAATGACACTTGGAATCCATATCACTTCCCAAAGATTAGGATCCTAATATATAAAGAGTCCCTTAGGGATCAATAACAAGAAGAAAACACGAGAGAAAAAGGACATAACCAAGCATTGCACAGACAAGGAAACAAGTATTGCCGATCAACATGAAAAGATGCCCAACCTCAGCAGGAATCAGGGAAATGCAAGCCTAAGACCTCCGTCATCTGCCAGCTCACACCCCCCGGACCGGCCGCGGAGCAACGCAAGCTCTTATACACTGCTTGAAGGTGCGTAGATTCGTACAACCGTTTTGGAAAGCCACCTGGCATCATTGGGTCAAGTTCAGAGGCACACGCCTTACTACCCTGCATTTCTCTTGCCGTGTGCCTCGCCTGGAAACGCTTCCGCATGTTCTTCAGGAGATGCGACGATGTTGACGGCAGCGACCCTATGACCGTCAGCGGGAGGCCAGATTGACGATTTGTGGTTTATTCATATAACACGGTGCGTTACGGCAGCAAGAACGAATGCACTACGGCCGCGCTCAACGAAGTGGATGAATGTCACAAACAAAATATGCAACAAACACACACTCACTGTAGGAAAATGGAGCCCGGTGCTATTTCTCCGAAGGTCAAAGGCATGCAAAGCTAGACAACGTATCGTTCAAGGCCGCATCCAACTGTGAGAAGACTGTCAAGAAAACGGTAAAGGAATGAAAAATACAAAATCCAGGGTAGTTATTGCCTCCAGATGGGAGGGAGAGGGAGAGCTGAGGAGGCACACGGGGGGGGGCTTCAGGATTTATAATGTCAGCTCTCCCAACGTGGAGGTCGGTATAGGAGTTTATTATATTATCACCATCATTATTACTAATATCTTGCATACAAGGTATATTTTACGTGGATGAAGTGGTCTTAATTTCTTTTTTTAATTTTTAAGATTTTGTTTTTCAGAAATCTCTACACCCAGGGTGGGGCTCGGACCCACAGCCCCGAGATCAAGAGTCTTGCGCTCCAACTGAGCCAGCCGGGCGCGCCCGAAATGTTCCTGATTTCAGAAATTACTACTACTCCAGCAGCCGGGAGGATGGCGTGGACTCCGGACTCAGAAGGACAGGGAGGCCCGCCCGTGAGGCTGTTACCCGCCTGGGGTCTTGTGAGTACCAACTGGAACCGCAAATGTTACAGTGCCTACCCTAATGCCTGGCCCATGATAAGCTCTATATGAATCTTTGTTCTTTTGGCGATGATGAGGGTGTGGCGGGGGCGACGGTAGCGGGTATAGAGGAAAAAGGCATATATTTGAAAGATCTGTGCCGCTTAGAGTGACTGCAAAGGAGTGGGGGACTCAGGAGTCAACAGCGACGTCATGATTTCATTGCATTTAGGAATACACTTTAGTATTTGCAGAAAACCTAAGCAGGGACCAGCAGGGGAGAAGCAGTTGGGGGCGGCAGGGGTGACGGCTGCTGTGTCTGGATGCATGTTTGGGTCGTGTGGATGGTGTGGGGCTGTTTTCTTTTGTTTTATTGAGGTGGAAAGGACATACGCCATTATGTTAGTTTCAGGCGTCCAACCTAATGACTCGATATTTGTACGTGCTGCCAAACATTGGAGGAATGGTGACTTTTATCACCCGTCACGCGCGCTAGACCGAAGAAGGTGGACGGGGAGCTTGTAGTAAGGACGGAGCATCGAGGATTTGCTGGAGGAGTTGTCCCCAGGCTGGCCCTGGCAGCCAAGTGCAGGCTCCACGGCCGTGCCAGCCCTCGGACAAACCCCGGAGGGGTCACCTCTTGGGCTCACCACAGAAGCCTTCTATCACATGGCCGTGTCCTTACCTCTTAACAATGCCCAGCATCTTGTTTGGGGAGGCATCCATGCTTTGTGGGGCGGCCACACGTGGAGAGACTCTGTGGGTCTCCAAGGAACTTGACTCCTGACCGGGACCCTCTGAGGGCAGAGTCTTCGGCGATCCACCCGGGGGCCTAGGCACTCAGAGCCAGGTGTCCAGGTTAACCCTGACCCAGTTTCCATGATTCCTCCTTGTCATTGGAACCCTGTATCAGTTCCGGGAGGGGCTTCAGGGGCCCCCGGGGCGGCTCTGCCTCTGAACTTCAACCTGGACAGACTTCCATCTCTTCAGTCTCTGAAACTTTCCTCTGAGGAAGACACCACGGATTGTCCTGAGGACTTTTCTCCCTTTGGACAGGAAGCTCCTCTTGAGGGATGTGTGGGCGGCTCAGTCGGTCAAGCGTCCAACGTCGGCTCAGGTCATGATCTCACGGTTCGTGGGTTCGAGCCCCGCATCGGACTCTGGGACGGAGCCCGGAACCTGTTTCGGATTCTGCGTCCCCCTCGCTCTCTGCCCCCTCCCCCACTCGTGCTCTGTCTCTGTCTTTCAAAAATGAATACACATTAAAAATTTTTTTAATTAAAATTAAATTTAAAAAAAAAAGCTCCTCTATAAAAACCTTGAGGCAAAGGGGACAGGCTGCCCTATTCAGTCTGCAGTGGCTTCTCTGTCATGGAAGGCTCCTGGGCGTCGCATACCAAGAACTTCCAGGGGCGCCTGGCTGCCTCGGTTGGTGGAGCATGTGACTCTTGATCTCAGGGTCGTGAGTTCGAGTCCCATGTCGATCCTGAAAGCTTACTTAAAAAGAAAAAAAAAAAAAAAGAGCCTCCAAATTACTTTAACCCATACAGTTTCCTAATAAAACCCTCCTAAATAATATAATAAAGAAAAATCAGAAATGTGCTGTGTCAGCCACAGAGGATTTAAATACGCCATGGTAAAACCCAGCAGCATAGGACACGGCATAAAAATAAAAAAATAAAAAAAGACTTGGCTTGGGAGATGATTTATTGACA